>JAJIBD010024491.1:0-122578 GCA_021461705.1 Cryptotis parvus
CCTTCCTTCCTTCCTTCCTTCCTTCCCTTCCTTCCTTCCTTCCTTCCTTCCTTCCTTCCTTCCTTCCTTCCTTCCTTCCTTCCTTCCTTCCTTCCTTCCTTCCTTCCTTCCCTCCTTCCTTCCTTCCTTCCTTCCTTCCTTCCTTCCTTCCTTCCTTCCTTCCTTCCTTCCTTCCTTCCTTCCTTCCTTCCTTCCTTCCTTTCTTTCTTTCTTTCTCTCTCCCTGTTTCCTTCTCTCCTTCTTTGCTTCCTTTACTCAGTGGTGCTCAGAGGACCATACACAGTGGCAGGGATCAAACCCAAGGCAGTTGCCTGCCAGACAAATGCCTTACTTACTGTCCTATCTCTCTGACCTCCCAGTTTCGACTTTCTTATCTGTCTCATGCCTCACATATCAGAATCCCTGGAACTCAGTTTAAATATATTTATCAGTTTACTTCCTGTTCACTATGAGTTATGTGATTCCCTTTTTTTATTTTAAAAATTGAATCACTGTGAATTCCGTTAGAAAGTTATTCCTTATTAAGTTTCAAGTATGCTATGTTCCTAAACTTATTCTTGCACTAATGTTCACTTCCTTCTACCTGTGTCTTCAGTTTCCCTCCTGCTCCCCAGATAGTCTCCATGGCAAGCATTGTTTCCCCTACTCCATTATCTTAGTGTCTTGTTCCCTAACACCTCAATGGCTGGCTCCTTTCAGAAAACCAGTTCTCATGTTTCTATAGCCTTTGGGCATTTGTTTTTCTTCTACTATGTTTGCTCTTTTGATTTTTAGCTATTTATTTACTTACGTTTTGCTTTTTGGAGGGGTCACACGGAGATGCTCAGGGGGTTACTCCTGAGTCTGCACTCAGGAATCACTCCTGGCAGTGATTATTCCTCTCCTATGTTTTATTACATCCAGCATATGAGGCGACCATTCTGTCTCTGTTCCTCTCCCTCTGAGTGACTTCACACACATATGCATTAGGTGACTCTGAGAAACTTTTGAAAATCAGCTCTCCCCAGTATTGGAGGGAAAACATTTCTGGGACACTTTCCA
Source organism: Cryptotis parvus (assembly GCA_021461705.1). Taxonomy (NCBI): domain Eukaryota; kingdom Metazoa; phylum Chordata; class Mammalia; order Eulipotyphla; family Soricidae; genus Cryptotis; species Cryptotis parvus. Next base: position 1,042 of record JAJIBD010024491.1, read on the forward strand.
GCTACTGTAGAGGCGACATATTTTTATCACCATCTAACCTTAGGAAGCACAGAGGGACAGTGATGAATAAAAGGTATCTTCTGCCAAAACCAGGAATATTTCCTGAATCACACTTTTAGAGTACAATCCTTTTAACAGCAAAATGAAAAGGATTCTAAGAACGCTGCTGAGTGGGAGTAGATATTTGTTATACAAGTATATATGACTAGGACTTAATATTAATAATATAAAGAATTTTTACAAATCAATAAAGAACATCCTATGGGAAAAATGCTGAGAGTCACAATATAGTTCAGGTAAATGATAGCAGAAGATGGTCAGCATCATTGTTCATCAAAGAAAAGAAACATTAAATCCACAGTGAGGATAGCCTTGTCAGCACAAGTACACAAAGAGGACAACATCAAATATTTTGTGAGCTGGAAATAGACTAGACTTTTCATATGATTTTGTTAATTAGAATAAATTGACTCACTAAATTTGGAAAATTGCTTGCAATGATCTTCTAGGATTAATATGTACATATGTATGTGTATGTCTTAGAATGCAGACCATTCTACTCCTAGATGTGTACCCTATTAAGACATAAGAATATACTGAAATGAACATGAATATTCATAGCAATACAACTTATTCTAGTAAAAGCTAAAAAATCTAAAATAATATCAGTGGTATGGAATGGTTTAACCAATGATGGAATATCAACATAATAAAATTGTGTCCATTGTCATGAATGACTAAATCACAATTACACACAGCAGTGTGAATGGATTAAGCAGATAAAATGTTGAAAATATATTAAAGTATGAATTTTATTGTTACAGTATCATAAATATGTATTTTTTTATCCAAAACCAAAGGACTGAAGACAGGAGTCTTTAAACTACATGTGTACTTTGCATGCAAGAGACTGGGTTTTTCACTCAGCATAGCATGGTTTCTGAGCACAGTTAGAATTAGTTATGAGCACGGCTGCATTTCAGTCCCAAACAAAAATCAATAAACATCTACTTTACTAATACATTTTTTAAAATTAAACTGTCATCAATTATGGTAGCATTTGAAATTGTATATATATGTATGTATATATATATGCATATATATACATATATATATATATATACATATATGAGACATGCCCTGTTACTGCCCACACTCATCCCAAAGTAACTATATCCCTCCATTCACTCTCTCTGTAGGCCCCTTCTCTTCTTTCCTATTTCCCTACCCCTCTGGATCCTTTTTACAGTTATATAAAGTTTAAAGGCAGGGGAAAGTAGTCTTTAAGCAAATGCCATAGCTCAGATGGAACTTGAGTTGATATACTGAGTGAAAAGTTAAGAGAAAGATAATTATTGAACGGTTCCACCCATATGTAGAATGTGAATTACTAAATAAAATGAAGGGAAAATAAATATCAAACTAATTCATAGAGCCATTGAAAACTGTGATGATTACCATAGGGAAAGAGGGGTAGGTGGAAGGAGAAAACAGAGGAGTCTGTTGATGATGAGAAGGAATAGGAACTTTGGAAGCAGGGAGTAGGGATTAATCTACCCATATGGTGGAATGAAACTTAATTTCATAGTATTGTAATTCAGTGATAAATCAGCAAAAAATGACAGAACATGAAAATTTAAACTAGAGTCCTAGATGCAATAATATTGCCTATACTTGGTGTGGTAGTGATTGGCAGAGAGCATGGAGGGGGATTCTTGCAATCAGAGATTTTTGCTTCTTTGGCACCAACATTGCAAGTATGTGTTTGCTTTATGTATATTCATCAAACTGTAAACTTGTGGTTTTTAATTTTTTGCATATATGGTAATGCAATTGAGAGAGAGAGAAAGAGAGAGGGGGAATAGAGAGTAAACTGTTACCCCAAGTAAAAAGTTATTTATTGAAAAGATAAATTCATCTGTTAAAATTATTGAGGCTGAGAATCTCACTGTTTCTTAAAGATCCATCTGGGCTAAAATTTGCTGAAGAGTTTTTGAGAACTTTAAACTTAATGGTTTGAAGTTAGAGTTATTATTTATGGATAAAACAAATTGATTCATTTACTGCAAGCAATCAGTACTGTTATATTAAGCTTAACCTTGCTTTAAGGCATTTCTCTAGTTACTTAGAATGATTAAAATGAGACAAGTAAAGTTTTATCTTCCTAGAGCTTCCTAAAACTTTCAGAAAATAAAAATATGCATGGCATAAGGCCTATTTTAGATGATTTCATCACATACACAAAGGAAACATAGAAGAATATAATATGCTAATTAAATTGATTATAGTAATCATTTCATTTTGAATATTTATATAATATATTTCTATCTCAGGCTGGAGAGATAGTACAGCAGGACAGGGTGCTTGCCTTGCACGCAAGCACCAGGTTCAATCTCCAGCACCCTGTATGGTCCCCTGAGCCTATTAGAAATGATCCTAGAGCACAGAGCCAGGAGTAAGTCCTGAGCAGTACTGGGTGGTGTGGCCACAAAACAAAACAAAAACCAAATAATTTAATGTCACAACTTAAACATACAGTTTTTCTTTCCCCACTCCATGAGGACCTCCATTTTCCACAACCGGACTTCCCCTCATCAGAACTCCACCCAGCAGACCAGCCTATCACAGCCCAGCTCACGGGACCGCTTGCCGCCCAGCGATTCACCAATAAATGCTGGATTTTGAGATGACTACAAGAGTATGCTACCCGCCACGGCAGAGCCTGACAAGCTACCAGTGTCGTATTTGATATGCCAAATACCGTTAAAATTATAGACCTCATTCCCATGACCTGACGGAATGGTTTGAGGCTCTTTATGTTCCTGGAGCAAGCAGGTGCCCTTGGGCCTACTTGCATGAGACAGGTCATATCGAGATGTTACTGGTGCCCGCTAGAGCAAATCGATGATGAACGGGAAGACAGTGACAGTGATACAGTGAAATGAAAATTTAAAATCATTTTATATCATAAAGGTGGTACAAGGAAAATATGACAAGTGTTTAGAAAACTTATTTTTAACTAGAGACTGAAGGACGATTTCCTGGTGGAGAGTATATTTTAAGTTTTAATTCTGCCAAGAAGGCAGATTAGCAAAGTGGAGATTGGGGAATGGACCAGCTTGGACCTTGGACCACATTCAACCAGAAAAATGGCTAAACTGGGAATAAGGAATTGTTTGTCCTGAGTCACAGAGCTCTAGAGTGAGTGGATACGTTTATCTGTTTATTATGAGTAGATTTGTTTATTTGCTGTTTTATTCAATATATACATATATGTATATAAATTCATCCTATAAAACAGGACTGGGAATGTAACTGTAAATAGATTTTTCATTCTCTCCACCCTTGTGGACTTTGTAAAACCTAAGCAAACATAAATAAGTAAATGAATATTTAAATAAAGTTTCATGTAAGATGTAATGGGGACACAAGGGCAGTGAAAAGCCCAACGCAGGCTTATACACCCCAGATATAGATCCAATGAAGGACTCCCAGAAGAAATATCATGCAACCGAGACCTGAATAAAGGGGTATAACCCCTCAGATTTGGATTTCAGATGTCAGCATGTGAATTAAAACAGTATAGACTTGGTTGTTTTCATCGAAGACTGAACAAAGAAGTGATACAATCTAAACTCTCCTTTACAAAGTTCAGTTATGCTGCTCCACGGGATAAATATAAGAAAAGAATTCAGAGTAGAGAGATTATTTACTTCTTTCTGGTAAGAAATGACATCTAATTATCTTTGGCAAAGAAAATTAGAGAAGTTGATAGTCCTAGGATGCACTCAAAAGATAAATCTGAGTCATTTAATTTTGGGCGCTAAGAGAGGACATGAAAAGATTGTGAGATGAATAACTTGTCACTTGTAAAGAAGAAACACAAGAGAGGACTAATATTTTGGAAAGAGAGGAGGTGTGTGTGTGTGTGTGTGTGTGTGTGTGTGTGTGTGTGTGTGTGTGTAGCTTTGGAGAGAAAACTGATGATATCTGTGTTGGATGCACTGAATTTGAGATGCCAAAAGGACAACTTGATAGGGCATTCTGGAATTTGTGAAAGAGCGCAGAAGTGAAAAGGTAGTTTTAAGGTGCCAAGATCATTTCTGAAGTCAAGAGACCAGATGAGATTCTCAAAATAAACAATAACATAGAGATTGGCAGGAGGAGGCAAGCCACCAGTGAGAGCGGGGGGCACAGGACAGCAGTTAGAGGAACTAGAGGGAAAAATAGGAAAGGCAGAGGAAAGCAAGGAAAGATAGGAAGGAAAAGTGCCAGTAAGGCACTAACTATAGCAACATTTCAGAAAAAAAGGGTAAGGTGTAATTAGAAGGTTATGGTATTAGAAACCGGCTGGAAAAGACACTACAATCATGTATATCTTGTTTTGGGCAGAGGCAACATTAAAAAAAAAAAGAAGAGCTAGAATTGAGTGTGCTCTAGTTCATATTTCCCCAAAGTTATCTTTCTCTGTGTCCGGGAGCTGCTGGGGTCCCCAACAGTACCAGGACAGAAGTTCTCTTCTACCTCTGAGGCTGCTGAGGAACGGATGAAAACTCACGAGTCTGGTGCACTTCAAAAAGGCTTTTAATAGTACAAAAGCTCTACCACCGCAATCTAATATAATGAAAGAACTCTAGCTCTGGCCAGAGCTTAGACCATACAAGAAAGCCCAAGTCTCCCACCAAAAGAGAAGATCTCACCTAAGAGGAGTCCTACCCAAAAGAAGGGGAAAAGGAAAAGGGGCCTCAAGTCAGTCCCCTTATATACACCAAAGTAATCCATCTGTTGACAGGGGAGTGCCCTGTCAACAAAGACCCTAAAAGTTAGAGTGGGTGGTGCCACACTCTATTATAGGTATAAACACAGGGTTACACCAAGGACTAATCCCTTCCTCTGAGATTATCTTTTATGTAAAACAGAGGGGGCTGATACAAAGTAATTCATTTTAATTTCATGGACTTCATATAATCTAGATGGTACCCACAAGGTCCTTCTTATTTATTACCTGCACAAAGATGATTCTGAATATCTTGTTCTCCATGTACTGAAAGAGTCACACTCGCGTGAGGACAAACTAGTATGATCCTTCCTATAATCTTAAAGATAGTCTCAAAGCAGCCAGGGTGGTAGTCTCCTTGTAAATTCTAGCTGTCACATGCTGGGTGCAGTGGGTATAAAGAGGAGCTGTGCCCAATTTAGAAAACATATAAGTCTTAGTAGATGTATAAGAAGTCAGAAGTTATTCAGAGTCAAGGTGACTTCTGTAACTGCCACACCTTCTGTCAGTGTTTACATAGAAGAGAGATCTCATTAGAATGAACCTTGGTTTAAGAACATGTAAGTAGATTAAGCTGAGTGGGTATAACAGCACAGCTCCCAAACTAGCTAAGCCTGTCATCCAACACTGTGTACTTTAATAAATAAAAATTTTCAACCAAGTGCTGTGAGCATATTTTTATTAAAACCAAGACTTTATAAAGCAAACCAAATCATTTGAGAGTGGTCATTTGGGTGTAAAGAATTTATAATTCTTCCTTAGTGTTTCTGTATAAACAAATCACTTTAATGATATCCTAAACAAGAAGGGAATAAATACTTTAAGAGCAAAATGCTGTTGATTAAAATAAAATTGCTCGTGACAACGCAAAATAAAGCTAAGAGAAAGGTGCTAGAAATTAGGGAAAGGGAGGCAATATTAGCTTTTTGGAGTAGATGTTCACCTCAAGTCCACGAAAGGAAGCTGCCTCTCTTGGGGTAGAGGTCTGTCTTGAACTTTTCCTACTGAAATTTGGGATGAGCTGATGTTTTCTAACATGCAAGCAGATGCAGATTTGGCATTTCGTCTCAGGTAGGTGTACGGTTCCTATCTGGTCAGATTTTTGATTATCTGGTCTTATCTCCCACTTTCTTTCATTCACATAATTATCAACAGTCCTTGTCCCCTTCCTTTCATTTTCTGCCTCCTGCCAAGCGGAGTGACCCAACGTAGATAAACATCTATACAACTGAATCAAATTGCTTGCACTGCCTAAGAAGTCAGAAAACATGCAAAAATAATGCTTTGCCTTCTACAGATTCCATTCGTAGATTGGGCTAAAAGCCTGTGTCTTAAAAAATAGATCAAGTGATAATTCTATCATTTCTCTTGCTTCTTTGAAGCTATTTCTACAGGGTTTACTATCAGCTTCTCTTTGCTGATATAAGAGGTTGATCACGATAGCCATGTTAAGTGGAAGTTTGGATTGCTTCAATATCACCCATTTCCACAATCACATCTGATTGTGGCTGTAGGATTGCCTGACAAAACACTGTGGTTTTATTTTCTCTTATATTTTATCTGCACCAAAGCAGTAGAAATTTGTAGACATTTGTTACTAACTGAGATATGGGAGCAAATGAGTCGGAGTTAGGCATGTTTCTAAGTGGTTTTCACCCAAAGCTTATCAATGAGAAGCAATGCATAATCCCCCAGATTAACCTTCATTCCAAATCTTCTCTTCCATTGTGCTTCCAAAATCCTAAACTGGACACCCTGTCCTATCTCTATGCTTAAGCTTTTATTTTTCCTTTCTTTTTTGAGAAGGGTAGATCTTAGCAAGAAGAAAATAATCCCTCTTGAATGTTGGATTCCAACAGTACTTTGCTAACAAGGTATTATTCTCTTGTCAAGACCACTGCAACTCACTGATCTCAGTGATGCTTACCATCTTATGATTGTCAAATTTTTCCCATTCTTTTTCTAGTATAATAGGTAGGCACTTGCTTTGCACACCGCTGATACAGTTCCATCCCCCATACCTCGTGTGGTTCCTTGAGCTCTGCCAGGTTAATCCCTGGGAATAGAGTCGGCAGTAAGACTTGAGCACAGCTGAATGTAGACCCCAAACAAAACAAAAATAAACAAAAGTGCATAATTTCTCAAAAATTTCTAAGAAATTCAAAAGAAGGAAGGAAGTCTCTATTCCTTTTCTAAGAGAAAACTGAGTGTGATTCTTTTTCTTTTTTGGGTCACACCGGCAATGCTCAGGGGTTACCCCTGGCTCTACACTCAGGAATTTCTCCTGGGAGGACTCAGGATTATATGGGATACCAGGGATCGAACCTGGTTCAGCCACGTGCAAGGCTAACACCCTACCCGCTGTGCTATCCCTCTGGCCCCTGAGCGTGAATTTTAAGTTTGCCTCAGAATCGTTCCCTAGTTGCAGTTATGTACTACGCTTCTTCCTGCTTAATTTTTTATTAGAATTGTAGCCACAGAAAAATATGGCTCTGAAGATTTCTACATGAGGAAAATAAGCATTCAGTCCAAGCCACTGACATAGAAGCAATTCCATCAATGCAGGCTGTTCTAATGCACCAAACTATCATTTGAATGGAGTGTGCTGATTCTCTGAACAGTAGGTCAGAGCATGAACTGAGGTCCCTGCCAACCCCTCACATCCTGTTAGTTTTCTTCCATTTCCCATCAGGTAATAGTTAGTCAAAATATAGTTCAGTCCCTCTTCAGGCCGCTCTCTTCTGAAATATCATTGCTCAGAAGATTGTGCAGATGGAATGAGCTGACGACAAGTTATTGAGCTGGAAATAAAAGGGTAAAAAGAATGCATTTACAAACACATGAGTTTTCAAAAACCTCGCAGCACGTCGATGGGACTTTTTTTGGAACCAGGGCCATCTGTTTGCCGGATGTCTCTGACAGAAATGTGACCATGAATTTGGACCCTGCTTCCCCCGCCCCTTCAGCTGTACAGTGGAGCCAGATGTTCTTGTGTTTCAGAAGCAACCACATCCATCAGCCTCTTTGAGAGACCAGATCATTCATGCTTGTATAACTTCATTTCTCCAGCAGTGAGCTGAGTGGGCTTGTTTATCCACTTTTTTTTCCTGTGATTTTTTCCTCATGTTGCTTCAAATTAAATTAAAAGCCAGCACTGTCACTAATTAACCAAGGGTGGCACATTTGTAAACCTGAATTTGCTGAGTTGCCAGTTGAGAAAAATCCTTTTACACTCTTTGCCAAAACCATGTTTACCAGGCACCATTGGTGTCTTGGCAATGCTGCTCGGGTTTTGTCAGAACATAATGTAGCTGTGTAAAAGATGTCCTTCGGAGATGTTAGCTGACTTATGTTGTTCCCAGCTTTAAATATGCTGTGAACTAATTAACACCAGCATGAGCGTAAACACTCAAATATCGTTACCTTGCAGAGTAACAGCACACAAATTTCTGAGCATGAGTTTCTGTCTCCTAAAAAAGAATGATGATGGTTGTTATCACAGAATGAGAAAATATTGGGAAAGTAAAGCATTGGCATCTGTTAATGGGCATTTTTCTCATCTCGGTTTTCTAACAAGCTTACAAACTCCAGGGTAGAGTCATATCACTAGAACTGCGGTTTAAAATACCACAGAATTTGGCCAGCCAAGGGGTAACTGTATGGTTGGGAGCAATTGTGCCAGAAGAATCCTTGACTGAATGGCTATTTTGAATTCAAGCTTGAAATGAACCCCCCTTGCATTTGCATAAAACTCCTGATAGCAAGATCACATGAATCTAGGGACTTTTGAACTGATATGTTACTGCTAAGGGACATGCTAAGGCTGACAGCTTTGCCCTGTGTATAAAAATACTCATGTCTGTTACTTCTAATCATTATCTACAGTGATTTTGACTGGCGATTCTAAGACAGCCTAAGGACAGTGAAGTTGAGTATGAGAACAGCTGAATATTATAGTTGTTTTTTTAAAAATATATTCCAGTAAACATATGTTTGATATGGTCCTTAAAAACTTGCTTGTAGGGGCCATAGTGATAGTACAACAGGTAGTTTTTTTGCCTTGCACACAGCCGACCAGGTTCAGTCCCTGGCAATCCATATGATCTTTCAAGCACTACCAAGAGTAATGCCTGGAGTGCAGAGCCAGGAGTAACCCCTGAGCATCACCAAGTGTGACCCCAAAACCAAAACAAAACAAAACAAAACTTGTATGTTGTGGGATTGGAGAAATAGAACATTAGGTAAGTCAGCCCAAGCACCACCAGGAACTATCGCTGAGTCAGAGCTAGGAATCAGCTCTGAATTTGGTGTTTTCTAAAACAAAAAACAAAGCTTCATTTTTTTGTATAAAAATTCATAGATGATAAAGCCATCATTTACTTCTATACTTTTGTATAGTTTTCCTATATATATATATGAATTTATATATATATATTCCTATATATATTCCTATATATATGTGTGTTTATATATATATATATATATATATATATACACCTACTTTATATATAGAACTAACAGAATGTTCTGTGATATTGAATACATTTTATGGATTCATTTGGCAGCCTTAAGTCACATTGCTGTCACTGAGCACTTTAAGTGAGCCTAGAGAGATGGAGAAACTTGTTTTATGTTAATGGGGCGAGAAGTACAGCAGATAAGATGTTTGCTTTGCAAGCAGCTGACCAGTATGCAATCCCCCTACGCCAAGTATGTTCCTTGAGTCCCACCAGGTGAGATCCCTGAGTTCAGAGTCAGCCCTGTGCACTGCTGGGTGTGGCCTCCAAATGAACAACAATAGCAATTATAATATACTCATTAATTTGCTTAAATATAAACAGCTCCATGTGACTGGTCTCTTTACTGGGCAGCATAGCAACCCTCTAGAGCAGATGCAGAGTGGAATTTATTGACCTTTTGTAAACTTTGTTTTCTAGCACGGTGGAAGATAACTGTTTTCTTGAATCTGTTTTAGAATTCTATTGCAAGTTTTGTTTGTAAGTTACCCAATAATTATAGCTTTATACTCAGAAAGAGAGGTATTACGCAAGAATCAGCTTTGACAAAATCTACCACTTTGGCAGAGCCTCACAACAAGCCAGACCACCCCTCCTCACTCCACGGGCGCCGCCATTTTCCACTTTTGGACTTCCCTCTCGTCAGAACTCCACCCAGCAGACCAGCCCATCACAGCCCGGATCACCGACTCCCACCCTGCAGTAGCTTTTTCCTCAATCTGGCCCAGGTATGCTGGTTCAGAGACTCTCACACATGGGGCAGAGCTGTTCATTGCTCTCCCTGTGCACAGCCGTTCATGAGGCAGTCGGGAGGCATGGCAGGTTCTAGCCCTGGCCCACCACTTCGGCAGAGCCTCACAACAAGCCAGACCACCCCTCCCTCACTCCACGGGCGCCGCCATTTTTCCACTTTTTGGACTTCCCTCTTGTCAGAACTCCACCCAGCAGACCAGCCCATCACAGCCCGGCTCCGCGCGGCATAGCGGCGCGTGCGGTTCATCAATAAATGCTTTATTTGGAGGTGTTTAAAAGAGTTTGCCTCCCGCTTGGCAAGCCTGGCAAGCTTCTCGTGTTGTATATGATATGCCAAATTCCAGTAACAATTATATTAGGTCATTCCCATGACCTAATATAGTGGTTTGAGGCTCTTTATGTTCCTGTAGCAAGCCGATGCCCCCTGGCTCTACTGGCATGAGACAGGACATATGGAGATATTACTGGTGCCCACTCTAGCAAATAGATGATCAATGGGAAGATCGTGATCATGATCGTGATTGCAAGTTTTGTTTGTAAGTTACCCAATAATTATAGCTTTATACTCAGAAAGAGAGGTATTACTTAAGAATCAGCTTTAACAAAATTGACCATTTATATTGGCTCATCATACATCATTTTAAACGAAATGAGCTTTCACAGATGCACTATGTCATTGACTAAGTACCAAAGCAGTACTGGTTTAATTCGCCATTACCTTTGTATCACTGTATCACTGTATCACTGTCTTCCCGTTCATCATCGATTTGCTCGAGCGGGCACCAGTAACATCTCCATATTTCCTGTCTCATGCTAGTAGAGCCCATGGGCATCTGCTCGCTCCAGGAACATAAAGAGCCTCAAACCATTCCATAAGATCATGGGAATGAGGTCATTATTGCTACTGGTATTTGGCATATCAAATACAACACAAGTAGCTTGCCAGGCTCTGCCGTGTGGGTGGCATACTCTTGTAGTCACCTCTGAAACCTTTGTATCAATGGTATCAATGACCTACCTTTGTATCAATAGTATCAATGTCCATTTAACATGTGTTATTTAGCAAATAGTTGATATTGAGAACCCTCTAAAAATGGGGGAATCGCCAATGCCTCCCATCCTGCACACCTTTCTGTGACACTACATCCTACTGTATCACTAAGCACCACTGAGTAATTTAGTTCTTTTGTGAAGATCGTGGAGCAAGCCAATGGTAATAATCACACTTCCTTCCCCAAGCACACTTTACATTTTTCAACAACTATTTGCCACTAGATAGTTTTTGGATCCCACGGGATGTCAAAAGATCACGTGGCCGCCCACCTACAAGATGGTCAGACTTCCTTGTCAAGACCCTGAAGGAACGGTTTGAGGCTCTTCATATTCCTGAATCAACCAGATGCCATTGGGCTATATTGGCACGTGATAGGGTCCAATGGAAATGTTACTGGCGCCCGCTCGAGCAAATTGATGAATAACGGGATTCAAGTGATCAAGTGATCTGCCACTAAAAAAGATATCCTGGCACCACTGGTAATGATATTATTCTCTTTGCTGACCTGCCTCTGGACAAACAGATCTGTAAGTTCTTACTTTACCCCCAAGCTCCAGCACTTTCCAGTCTCTGACAGGAGCACTCCACTCTCATGCTCCGACTCACCTGTAAATAATTAGGCTTCTTGTTTCTGTGATTATTATTTCTGATATTAAGACTGTGAGTTCCTTGTTAAAGAGAGTATTTAATCAATAAGTATGAACTGGATAAATGGAAATGTATATAATATTTCAGCCTGGACCAGAGTTGTAGTTCTAGGTACACACACAAGGGGCAAAATAGGTACCAGCTTGACCAAGCTGTATTTCTCCCAGATGACCTGATTTCCTTCTTGTTTCATTTATTAGTGTCCTTCCCTTCTGCTCAGTCACTAAGAAGTGTCATTTCAGTCAAGCATCATGTCTAGGCATTTTGTCTTCTTTGTAATTTATGTGAAAATCATCTGCCCAGTATTTAAGAATGAAATTAATGCATGGCTACATGCCATTTGGATAGATAACTACCTGCTAATTGTAAGTTCAAATTCATACAACTTCATGCAACTAATCAGATGAAAATCTAACACTGAAAGAGACTATCTTTTAATTTCTACTTCAGTTTTTGCCTGACTGCACAACTTGATATATCAAAATACTTTTTAATTGGAAAGAAGCAATAGAATATTTTTAGAGGCAATAAAAATATTTTATTGCCTCTTTTAGCTTTCTGGTTCTCAATGAAAGATATGTAAATAACCTCCACCCGTATCTCGTGAAAATGTGAATAAAACATTAATTTTTCCCCAGAATCTTTGAAATGGTTTTTCACAACTTGTATCCTTACATTTTTCACAACTTGTATCTAAAATTCAAGAAAGCTTTCAGATGTCCTTCGTGTCCTGGATTTCATAATGTTAGAACTTATGGAGTCCAAATTTACAGACCCCTCTCTTGGCAGAGGATCCATTGCTTCATTTTATATAGAGATTCAGTGTACCATATTTTACTTACCAAGTTTATTTCTGAACTCATTATTGACCACCTACATTCTTTTAGACCCAATAGCAAAATGGTCTCCGGGAGATTTACATTGAATTTGAGTTGCAAAGTCGTCAGCAGATTGTTATTTTCAACTGGAGCCCAGAACAACTGCAGAAAATCTGTTACTTCCTTACATAAATGTACCTTAACAACTACTAAGAAACAAACCCATGAAGTTATTGATATGAAAGTCGAATATTCTAGAGAAAGAATGTCCCTTTAAAAAGGGCTGCTCTCTAGCAAAGAGGGAGCAATCTTCTTTATTTCTTTCAAAGAACAGCTCTTGGTTTTACCGACCCTTGCACTGTCTTTTGTAAATTTCTATTTTTTTTTATTTCTGCTCTGAGTCTTAATATTTCTTCCTTTGTGTTGCTGTTGGGTTCATTGAGAGTCAGAAGTTGAAAGATGACCAGAGAGAGTATTGTACTGCCACCCTCCCCACTGGTGTGGTGCTGAAGAGGTCAGGATTCACAAAAGCCTGTGCTGGCACCACAGAGACTGGCCCATATCCAAAAAGGTAATAGCAAAAAGTGCTGGCGTGGATGCGGGAAAAGGGGACTCTCATACATTGTGGTGGGAATGTCGACTTGTACAACCTTTCTGGAAAACAATATGGACATTCCTACAAAGACTAGATATTGAGCTCCCTTTTGACCCAGCCATACCACTCCTGGGAATATACCCTGGGAAGCCAAAAACACACAGCAAAAACACAATCCGCACTTTTATTTTCATAGCAGCACTATTCACAAATAGCCAGAACCTGAAAACAACCAGTATGTCCGAGAACTGATGACTGGATAAAGAAACTTTGGTACATCTACACAACGGAATACTACTCAGCTGTTAGAAAAAATGAAGTTATGAAATTTTTCTATAAATGGATGGACATGGAAAGGATCATGTTGAGTGAAATTAGTCAGAAGGAAAGAGAGAGATATAGAATGACTGCATTTATTTGCATGACATAAATATATCAGGTGGTCTTACCAAAAGTGGAAATTACTGCAAAGGTGTGAGAGTCAGAAGTTAGGTAAGACAGAGAAGGGTGTGTGAATAAATGTCGAAATGGCTAATACCAACCTAGAACTGAGCATTAAATACAGGCAAAAAATGCACATGACGGCTTCTAAATGTATGTAGTGCAACCCACAATGTGTAAGAGAAGGAAAAGAGAGAGAGGGAGAGAGAGAAAAGAGATAAAGAATCTGCCATTTAGGCAGGCTATGGGAGGGGGCAGGGAATTGGGGACATTGATGGTGGGAAATGGAGACTGGTGGAGGGTGGGGTGCTGGAACACTATGACCGAACCTCTAAACATGAACAATGGTGTAATTATATATCTCACGGTGGTATAAAAATGTTTAATAAAAAAAAGCCTGTGCTGGAGCGATAGTCCAACAGGTAGGGCATTTGTCTTGCATGTGGCCAGCCAGGGTTAGATCTTTGGCATCCCATATGGTCCCCCCATGTAGTGCCAGGAGTAATTCCTGAGCTCAGAGCCAGGACTAACCCCTGAGCATCTTTGGGTGTGACCCAAAAGGCAAAAAAAAATAATTCACTAAAGCCTACCACAGAAGTCCTGACTTCCACTAAGGCTTCCCAGTTTTGCTATTCTCTCAGTAAAAGCTTTCAAGAAGAATCAGAAGAGGGATTAGTGTGTTAGGGACTTGTTTTGCATGTGACCAGTCTGGCCCAATACCGGATACCATATTGGTTCTCTGAGCCCCACAAGGAATATGCCCTGAGCACAGAGAAGGAGTAAGTTCTGAGTACTTCTGGGTGTCCATCATCACCCACAAAAAAAAAGAAAAATATCCAGGAGAGAGGAAAGGAGATATATCAAAGACCAAAATAATGATGACGATGATGATGATAACAACGATGATGACGATGATGACGATGATGATTATGACGATGATAACTGATGATGATGACAATGATCATGATGATGATGACAATAATGATAATGATGATAATGAAAATAATAATAAAAGTTAAAAGTTTTTTGGACAACATGAGGGAAGAAAGAGAAAAGAACCTATTCCCCAGTGAACTCAAATTTGGTTGGGGTGGCAATAGAGATGAAAAGAGAAAGAGAAGATAGAAGATGGAGGGGAGAGGAGGAGGAGGTGGACGTGAAGAGAGAAGTGGAGGAGGAGAAAAGAAAGAAAAGAATTGCATAGGATCAACACTCCCCACTTTGTGATGTAGACAACTCACAGGAGTGGAGTGCACCTATACAGTGAAATGGAAAACATTTGCACATCGAGAGTGAAAAAATGTGGGTGACTCCCATGCAAGATAGGAAGTACATTCCCCATGCATCTTAAGCTTTCTTTATTGGGTCCCATAACCTGTGGTACTCAGGGCTTACCCTTGGCCTTGCACTCAGGGATCATTCCTGGCTCAGGGAATCATGTGGGATGTCCATGTGCAAGACAAGAGCCTTACCCATGTCATGGCTTCCAGCCCATCTTTAAGCTTTTCTGTCAAGGAGTTTTCAGACTGCACCACCTTAGCTCCAGGTCATTGCTAGGGTATTGGCAAAGAGACTGCTGAATTGTCTCTTGAGGCATGCTTGGTGGATCTTGATGGATCCTTGGTGGGTTCAAACTGCTCTGACTTTATGAGACTCATTGCCATGTCCCCAACCTTCATCTGCCTGGCTATTTTGTCTCAGTCTACAAAAATAAAATTAAAGGTTTCAAAGTTCCATGCTGCAAGAAATTTTAAAGAACTTACATTTTAGTCTTTGTTTTGCCTCTGAAAAGTTGTATGAGCTTGGGCAAATAATTGAAATTCTTGGTGTTCCAGTATCTTAACATCTGACTTAAATCATAACATTCTTTTCTATATTTGGATTCTCTGGTTTTCTAAATCCATAAATCATTTCTTTCATACTCTTGTTATCTGGAAGTGGAGGCCAACGGGAGGGGTGCCAACTAATCTACTTAGTACAATAAGTCATTTTGAATCTCACCTACATGGAGGTGTCGGCTGCGGTTAGATCATGTAAATGGCTAAGGGATGGGAAAAGGACCTCTTAAAAAGGAACACACAGGTCAGGCAACTTTCTCTTTGACCTCTCCTCTGTGCTCCAGCACCTGGAAAAGAAAGCAGCACATGATCTGTGAACAACGACAATGTTGAAACAACTAAACGCAGCAGAAACCATCAAGGAAAAGACAAACACAAGTCAGCAACAGACCTGTAGGGCTGGAGACACATTTGCCTTGCACATGTCAGACTTTATTTCAATACTCAGTACTGCATATGCTCCTCACAGAACTTTTGAGTAGTGATCCCTGAGCATAGTGCCACAAGTAAGCTCTGAACATTGCCAGTTGTGGTCCTCAAACAAACAGTAACAGAAACAACAATAACAAAACAGACCTACGGGTCATGGAAAGCACAATGCATCAAGAAATTTTGGACTTATGGAAAACAATGGACAACCAATGGAGGAGCAGCACACTTGAAGGGACAGGACCAATGAGACATCAGTGTGGACCAAGTGAGGTATATACAGGAATCAACAAAAAACCAGAATGATCTGAACAGAGGACCCTGGAGATGCAAAACTACCTTATTAAGGCTGTAAAATAAATTAGTAGACCTTCATATACACCCTGAGTTTTGTGTGCTAATTTTATATAATGTACTCAGGACCCAAAAAGAAATTAAACAGTTTTATGCAACACTCTGATGAACCAGCCCCCACAATGATGGTTTTGCCTTTTGCAAAGATGGGTTATTAAAATTTCAACTGAGTTCATTTTGCTGGAGAATTGCTTACTAATGTATAGATTATAAGATGCAAATATGAGTAATAAATGATTCCATATGATTCCATATGAACAAAATCAAGCACAATTTTAGAAACTTGGGACCAGTAATTTTTCATCTTTTAGTCAGTGAAAAAGCTTGTTTTGTCTATCATCTCAGTAAAATCTAGACTCAGCAACATCATAACACCAAAAGTTACATCTGTTTTGGCCTGCTTGGCACAAATTATTTACAAATATAGATTCATAACTAAAAGCCATATACTTAATTGAAAATTTCCATGGCAGATAGAAATAACAGAACATTAATTTTACAATTCTGGGTTTAACAAAATGAGCATGATGAATGCGTATTCTTTGGGTGAAAGCACTTCGGCAGATATACTCTTGTACATGTGTGTTACAGGCTACTAATATGAAGTGGGGAGTAGAGAGACAATAGCCTTGAAAGGTGATGTCCCTGTCCACCTTAGAGAAGTGCTGGGAGTGTTAGGAATTTAATCTGCCACAGTCACTTCCATGGTATGAAGACTTGCATCCCACCAGCTCCGCTTGGCAATTGCCAACTGCATCTACATGGTACAGAATTCATCCCAACCACTCGAGTTCACAGGGAACTGTAGAATTTAGGCTGGAATGACAAGTTGTTTATGTTTTGTTTTGTTTTTTGTGTAAAAAGAAAATCAGCCCTCTTAACCTCTGACCAGTTTCTTTTCAGGTAAGTTACTTTCTCCTGCAGGAAGGAATTTGAGTCATCAAATAGGCAAATAAGAGTTTTATTTAAAGATTATGAAGAGAAGGGCTGGAAGATATCCCAATGGGCAGGGCACTTGCATTGGATGCAGCTGATACAGGTGAGATCTCTGGATCTCTGTATAGGTCCCGGAGCCCCACCAGCAGAAATCCCTGAACATGCAGCCAGAGTTTATCCTGAGCACTACTGCTTGTGGCCCCAGAATAAAACAAAACAAAGAAAACTGAAAGTCAAAATTCAAGCAGAAAAAAAGAGAGTAATGCATTTAAGAGAGAATACAGCTTCTCCAGAGAGAAGAGGCATAGAGTACCCCCCCATAAAGTAAAAGAAAGGTCCCATACAAATACCAGGTGGACATGTGAGCGACCCCAGACTAGGAAGTGTCCCATTTGTATTGACAAAGTTGATTTTATAGGTTTTCTCTCAAACTGTCTCCACTTGGGATTGCCTAGATAAATAGTGTTGCTAGGGCATTGTCAAGGGAAAGAGCTTTGAAACCTTGGTGGGTAACTTCCATGTTCTTATTACAGTCATTGATTCCTGCTAGAAGCTTCTTTCTGTGGCTGTCCAGCTTTCTCTGGGATTAGTTCTGGTGCCAGCTAGAGTCCCATTGGCCCCAGTTCTTTTGTCCACAAAGTGGCTCTTGCCTTCATTTTTCCCCTACTTTAGAGCTATGATAGAATAACTTCTTGGAATCACTTCTTGGTTTTATAACATCCTGAGAACTCACTGCCATTCCCACCCCGCATCGGTCTGCCTGTTTTGTATGTTGACAAAAGTACTACTCAAAGAGGAAGCCTCAGTTTACCCTCAGAAGTTGCTGTGAGCTGGTGTTTGCCTGTCTCATCCTACATTTTTGACTTCCCTGCAAATTCATGGGCTTTTTCTGATAAATAGGGAGTTAACATTTGTCATCATAAAATTCTGCCTCCGAACTCAGCCCTCACTGGGAGGCTAAGATAATGAGAAATACCTTAGACAAATGGACAGACAAGGATCTGTTAGATCTTTGGATTCTCTGTAACATTTGCCAAGAGCCCAATATTCATTTAAAAGGGTTTTCAGGAAAACCCTTATCTTTAACTTCCCTGCATTTCCTGTAACACAAATACCCAGTTTTCCTATAAACCCCCACCCTCAGGAGAGCCACAGTTAACAGTCTTCTACTAAGCTTCTCCCCTACTGCAGTGCTTCTCTCTCACCCACATCGCCACTACCAAAGAAGCTTCTTCTAATGCATTTACAGTGTTGGCAGATGGATTATTTAACCCAGAGGCTTTAGTCTTTGCTGCAGCATGTTAGGGTTTGTTTCAGTCCTTCATTGAGAAAGATAGATCACACCTTTCTGCCTAAGCAAAGGATTTGAATCTTCCTATAATTATTCCATTTGCTGTGAGGGGATGTGTCATATCAGTACCTTAACATACAATGGTCTTTGATCATGTCATTATCCATCACTGGACCATGTCCTTAAATTCTGACAGGGTGAAGATGAGAAGAAGGACACTACTACTCTTAGATCATACCTTGTTTTATCCTGGGGCACGTCAGGAGTTTGATACAAGTCTAGAGAGAGTAAAGTTCTGTAATTGCAAACAAGAGCCTGCTCTTAAGAATGTATACTTTTATCTAGAGCACTAACAAATGATAAAAAAAAAATCTGCTATTGTCACAACTCCACCCAGCAGACCAGTCTATCACAGCCCAGATCATCAACAGCCACCCTGCAGCAGTTTTTTTTTTAATCCAGCCCAGGTATGCTGAACCAGAGACTCTCAGACCACCCTCCCCTACTCCATAGGGCCCGCCATTTTCCACACGGACTTCCCTCTCGTCACAACTCCACCCAGCAGACCAGACTATCACAGCCCAGCTCGCGCGCCACTAGCGGTGGCGCGGTTCGTCAATAAATGCTTTTATTTAGAGGTGACTACAACAGTATGCCACCCACACTTTGCAAGCTGCTCGTGTAGTATTTGATATGTCAAATACCAGTAACATTAATATTAGATCATTCCCGTGACCTAATATAATGGTTTGAGGCTCTCTATGTTCCTGGAGCAAGCAGCCTTTGGGTTCTACCAGCATGAGACAGGACATATGGAGATATTACTGGTGCCCACTCTAGCAAATAGATGATTAACGGGAAGATAGTGATAGTGATAGTGTCTCTTAAGAGGTAGTAGAGGGAAGAGGGACAGCTTTTTCCATAAGCAAGATTCAGCTGATAGCGTAAGATTTCTACTTAAGTTGGAAAATTTCTATGAACAAGTTGACATTCCTTTATGAACAGAACTGCTAAAATCTTTCACTAAACAGATAATGATTTTGTCCTTTTCATAACATTCTAGTCAATTATTTTTCTAAATTGGAGAACATTCCAGATGTACTGTTCTTGAGCAATTGTTCAATCATGGCAAGTTTAACATGGTCTTGACATCTTGAGGATGTTTAAGTTTTCTGAAATCCCATATCAAAGTAGTATAGAAAAAAGTCCTACAGTTAAGTGGATAAAAAAAAACTAATTTATTCACCCCCATCACCTTCCTAAAGATTCTTATTTATAGTAAATGTCTTCATACCTTTTCCCTTGGCTTAAGATGATCTTCTGTCTCTCCCATCACCCCTCCTTAAGTTTACTCACACATTTCAATGTCACATTAAAACATTCCCCAAGCATTTTATTTTATTTTGGAGAGGGAGTAGTATTGCGTCAAGATATCTCTGTCTTTATATTTTGATATAAATATAAAATTTATATTTTATAAATGTGATAAACCACAAAGAAGCCAGGAGGGAAGGCAAATATGAATTGCTTTTTGTAGGGTGTGACACATCTAAGGCACTGGCCTTTAAAATGGACAGAGTATCATTTGGAAATTAAGAACAAGAGTTTGTAATCTGGCAATGACCACAAGTTAAAAACATCTATGTAAAATCACTTTTGCATGCCTGCAGGATGATACTTATTTCTTTTCTCTGCCATCCATCCTCCCAAGAGATGCTGCTTTGTTTAATTTATGTGGCTGGCTTGCAAATCTGAGCTGAGAAAGGTCTGTTTCTAAGCAAAGTAAATCAAAATAACATCAGAATCCCTTCAAACAGTATTTTTTGAAATTCATGTACAGAACAAGTAGTTCAGACTACAAACACGTTTTGTCTACACACCTGCTCTCCTCAACATATCTTGTGTGACACTCAGCAAGGAAAAATTAACAGGGCAATTTCATTTCTACAGGCTACTCTTACCAGAAGATATATATATATATATATATATATATATATATATATATATATATATATATATATATATATATATATATAGAGAGAGAGAGAGAGAGAGAGAGAGAGAGAAACTTTCTTGATTGGGGCCTATGAATTAAATAAGCACAAGATAAAAATCACATTGGAAGTGAGTGTCATTGAAATAAAGTGACTTTGTTTTATCTCAAGGCTATTTTCATTTACGTTCACTCTAATTCTTATCTTTACTCATCCTACAGGTTACAGATAATGTATGGCCATATTAAAATTCTCTTCTTGGTCTGCATCTCCCTATCTCTGGTAGACAAGCTGAGTCCTTGACAGCTTGATTGTATATGTGTTGATTTTTTAATGACAACAGGAAGCCTATAAAAAGGTTAGAGAAATGGCACAGTGAATAATGTGCTTGCCTTACATGCAGCCAACCTGGGTTTGAACCCTGGCACTCCATAGTCCATCCAGGAATGATCTGTGTACAGAGCCAAGAGTATGCCCTGAGCACTGCAGGTGTGGCCAAAAACATGAAAGGTGGAATTTCCCAAATATTTCAGAAAGAATCCTATATACTGCACAGATCATGCATTTTAGAGTACAATGGTTATTTTAATGAAATAATTTTAGAATTATTTAATAAGGAAATAACAACTGGATTAATACTTGGAAAACCTTTGGTAATACATAATCAATATAACATAATATATATAAAATATTATATATAGAGAGAGACAACGTACTTACTGCTTGATTTAATAATGTTTACAAAGCATAGATTCCCTAACCAACCAGAACAAACATTTACTTTTAATACTCATATTTATAGCTCATATATTACTTCACTCCCACCATAATCAAAGTACAAGGCCTGGTAAGCAAGCTGTTAATTTTAAAGTAGAGGCTTTCCTGGATCTTTGGTTTAAAGAAGTGAAAGGGCAAATTACTTGGTGGCATCTTTTATTTAATTCAGCTGAAAAAGAGCTTTAGGCTCTATCTACAGTTGCCTGCCGCCTTCATGTGCATCAAAGCATTCCATTAATTCAGCTTAATGTTACTTCAAATGTTGTTTTGATGATTTTTTTAAAGAAATATAATATCCATCAACAGATGACTGAAGAAAGAAGCTGTGGTATGTAGAATCAATGGAATACTACTCTGTCATTAAAAATCAAGTCTTTTAGGACAAAAATAAATAGAAACTGAAGTGATTATGTTAAATGAAATGGGATACAAAGTAAAAGAAAACTTCAGATGATTTTACTCAAAAAATAGAATGTAAACTACTAAGGAAAGCAACTGGCTATAAACATAAAGACTCACTCCTAGACTCAAAATTTCCTAATAAAAATTTTGACAGAAAGCAAAGAGAAAGAAATGGAGGTTGAGGGAAAAGAAAAGGGGAAATTTTGGTGGAGGGATGTCACTAGATCCTTGATGACAGTAATAGCAACACTATATTAATATAAAGATATGAAGGAAACCCACTGAGATGCTGAAAATGAGATATTGTAAGTCATAAAAAATTTTTAAAAAAGTTAGATATAAACCTTATGTGACCCCTAACTTCAATAATTTTTAAAAATGGAGCTTGCTAAGAGGTAAGGGGTGAGGAATAGGGAGGAGTTTGGGACATTGGTGGAGGAAATCTGATTTTGGTGGTGGTGGTGGGTGTAAGTTGGAATATTGTATTCCTGTAACTCTATTCCCAAAAGTTTTGTGAGTCATGGTTTTAAATTTTTTTTAAAAAAAAAAGCTTTAACCAGCATCCAAACCCCTCCTCCATGCATAGTTCATACATATATTCTCTGCCAAAATATCAACTCATAGGTCAGCACAGTTTGGTGTAGCCAGTGTTTAAAATTGATAGGAACCTGCATCAGAGCAATAGTACCACATGTAGAACACTTGCATTGCATGTCTCTGACCTAGTTTAATCCCAAGCACCATATATGGTTCACAGAACCCCGGCAGCAGTGTTTCCTGACTGCAGAACCTAGAGAAAGCCATGAAAACTACCAGGTGTGGCCCCAAATAAAAGCAAAACAACGAAATAGGTGAGAACTGGGTTATACTCCTTGTATTCTATTTTCTCAGGTTCTTTCACTTTGTAGTTTATTTGCAGAACCCCATTCATGCTGCTATGTGTGATGATAGCACACTCATTCTCATTACTGTTTAATATCTTACTTGTATGCTTGTGATATGTTATAGGTAGTGCCACAATCAACACGGCTTCAGCACAGGCATTTCTAACAAGCCTACTCTGAATCCTAAAGTATGCATGCTGTGCATTGCCGAAGCAGCTGTACCAGCTCATATACACATCAGGTATGTTTAAGCCTTCCTGTTACTCTGCATCCTCACAATTTTTTGCTCGTTTAGAAATCTTTGCTCTTTTATAAAATTTGCTTTTTAGATACTTCAGCAGGGCTGAGTGGAGACTTTCCAGTGATGCTCCATTCAGTCGTGCAGGTCTAGTGGTGTGGAGCTTGGAGTTAACCGGATAAATATGCAGTATGGTGCCTGGGAATTGTGCAGAAAAGGATGTCAATCTCAAGGCCTTGGACTTCTTGAGCTATTTCCCCTGCCTCCTTCACATTTATCTTTAATTTTATTTTCAGTTGATGAAGGTAGATGCTTTTCATGACTACAAGTCACTTGGTGTGATATTTGGGAAGAGCTTATTAAAGTCTTGAGTATTTTTCCCCAGTAATATCTTTTCATTATTGAGATGTAGGAGTTCTTTATAGATTTCTGGTATAAAGTTTTAAAAAGACATTTTATAAAATTTACTATAGATGTTCTATTTTTAATATTTCCGCTTAAATGCATATGAATTTCACTTATCTATTTTATTTCACTTCAGTTATTTATTTTACATATGTTTCACTAAACATTATAAAATATTCCTTAAGGAAAATAAAATGAGTATCCAATGCAAACAACACAGGTGAGAACAAATTTATAATAGCATACTCTAATCCATGATTATCTTACTGTAATCAAAGTTATACATAGAAAATGAATTTTTAAAACTCTATGAATATAAATATATAAAATGAATATACATATATTAATATAAATGAATAA
The DNA here is from genome assembly GCA_021461705.1 of Cryptotis parvus. Taxonomy (NCBI): domain Eukaryota; kingdom Metazoa; phylum Chordata; class Mammalia; order Eulipotyphla; family Soricidae; genus Cryptotis; species Cryptotis parvus. Next base: position 24,553 of record JAJIBD010024491.1, read on the forward strand.
AATGCCATACTCTACGTTAGCTGAAAGTGGAAACTGAGACCAACTTAGACTATAACAGCAGGGATTACCAATGTATGCATGGAAAAACGAGATGCTATTCTTGCAAAATACTAAATTATATTTTCTCTACAGTGATCCTAAGGTCAAAACATCAAAAGTAGCATATTTTTGGCCTATTTTAAAGATCCTCTCTTACCAAGATATTGTGAGAGAAATTTTTCAGACAATCTCAAAGTAATGGATTAAGTGAACTAAATCAGATTCACCCCGACTGCAATAAAAGTGCAATAAGTGGACATGTACCTACCCACTGTGCAAAATGTCTTCAGTGTAAATGAGCCAAACTGCTAGTTATTGGTCTGCTACTCTATCATTATCCTGTGTGCTGTCCCCTCAAACAGAGGCTGTCAGATACACATATGGCTTGGGTATTGTAAAGTGCCGTATTGCTTAGAAGTATTTCCTGTCAGTTGTGGAGCTACTGTTGTTCAAGGGAGAAGGTATCCTGATAAATAATGACCATAATAAGGTGATGGAATGTGGAAAGTGGGGATAAAAAGAGGCTAGACAATTTAGAGACATAAAGAATAAAACCTCAAGCACTGCCTGGTTGATTCCCTCTGTCTAGAGATGATTGGTAAGCCCTACACTTTAACAGAAATACTATTATTATTTTCTTACTGGATAGTACACATGAAAAGCTATATAACACAGTCAGTAAAGTCGTTCTTGGTCCAGGGAATAATCCTTCTTTAACTCCACAAGTAGTAAATTCAATATACAATAAATGACTTGTAAAGAAAAGATGTAATTCTCATCTAAGAGGAAAGCTGACACTCAAAGTAATTAATGACCAGTGTTTTGATAGAGAGATAACTACAGAACTCTTGAATCTTGCTTTGAAATCTTTCATTAATACCAAACTGCTATTTAATGTTATTCCTTTGAGAAATGCCTCTTGCCACACCAAACACATAAGTAGAGATTGTAGAATATCTGCAAGGTCCATCCAATATCTACTCTTCTTACTTTGTAAATATTTTCCTACTGTGGGATATTTTTCACTGATGGTTTGGCAAAAAACTCTTTTTAGGTAATATGGTCCCTGAGTCTAATTGTGACTTATGCCCCTTCTCAGATGCAGTGTAAAAAGAATGAAAGACACAAGGAACATGGGGGGTAGAACGGGACCTGTTTATGACATAGAGCATAATTAGTGATATATGCAAAGTAGTTAATTAGATCCAGAGCAACTTCCAAATTGTCAAAAAAAAAAGAAAAGATCAAAACAGAATCAAAGTGAAAATAAACACAATCATAATTGACAAGACTGCAGTCGACGCCTGCCTGATGCATTTCGAAAATGTAGCTGAAAAGCTCAGGGCTTGTTCAGGCATTTCCTCACTTTTATTTTCCCTCTCTTGACACTTTAGGTTCCTTTAATTTTTTTCCCCCCCTGAAATCAAATTAACAGTGTTTATTGACCCAGCAGTCATGGACAGACTAGACTCAGAGACAATATATAATACACTGAACAGAAATTACTGAGCTGTGAGTTGGAAATGGGATTTCTTAGTCCCTTCTCTAAATGCTAGCTGAGTGACCTCAATCAAGTTGCTAAAACTCTCAGGCCAGCTGTATATTCATCTTTCAAATAAAAATCATTTGGTTCAATATTGTCTCCTGTCCATTCTTGCTTAAAGGCAAGAATGGTCTCTTCATCTAATGGAAATAGTAGATAGAAAATTTTTTATATCTTTATTTGATGTAGCTATTAAAAAGAGCAAATTTCTGGTGATGACTTGCCTCCCTTGGGATGTGCTTTTCTACTCCCAAAGTCTGGTGATGGGGTTTAAAGGTCACATGTCGAAAGGATTTGGGAAAAAAATGTTGAATATTTATATGAACTGTTTGAGATGTTATGCGGAATATGAAAATGCCTGTGATATTTCCCATGTCACAGAAGAACTCACTGTGGAGAAGACATTTTGGACAAATATGCACTAATGTTGCAAAAATCTAAATAAGTCCAAGAAATGTTCTAAAATTTCAAGAGTATAAACATTGGCTTCTATAGGAATTCATGATACATGAACAGCAGCTGGAAGGAAACTGCTGTAGACCTTAAAGGAGAATCCTGGGAATGGAAAGATCTAGAAAGATCAGATTGGAAGAAGGTAAACTGCACTTCTGATGGGAGCAAGAGGGTCAGGGTATAGAAAAGAAGGCATAGGGGCGGAGCGATAGCCCAGCGGGTAGGGCATTTGCCTTGCACGCCGCCGCCCATGTCGGCCCAGGTTTGATCGCCGGCATCCCATATGGTCCCCCTGAGCACCGCCAGGAGTAATTCCTGAGTGCAGAGCCAGGAGAAACCCCCTGAGCATTGCCAGGTGTGACCCAAAAAAGAAAAAAAAAAAATAGAAAAGAAGGCATAGAAATGAAGACAAAGATTTTGAGAAACAGTGAGAAGAATTGTTATTTTGTTATTCCCTGCATCCCAAGGAATAACAAAAAAAAATCTAAGAATTTTTTCCCCCCATCATTGGAGGGGAGGCAGAAGAAAGACCCTTGAATCAGAAGTAGGGAGGAAGACTGGAGTTTTTTAGCTGTTCAGGATGAAGATCTTTAACTTTTCCTCACAATAGGGAGCTAATAGTGAAGTATCTTACAGGAGAAAAATGAACATTTTAGAAATATCAAAAACAGGATATTGGAAGAATTCAATAACTAATTAAAGAATAAAATAAAAAGAAAGCAAAGACAAGAAGTCCTGTTTGATACCTATTGCAGCTTCCAGTCTAGAGCAGGACCTATAACTTAGAAATGGAAAAACCTAAAAAAAAAAAGAAATGGAAAAACCCCAATAGTAAGGAGCTTTCTCCCTCACTCTCTCCCCTCACTCTCTCTCTCTCTTCTCTCTTCTTCCTTTCGCTTTCTTATCTGATGGAACCTCTGAATAATGAGGTAATATAGATAAAACAATGCAACAACTCATCAAGTCATTCACATTATCCTTGCTGCTGGTGGTCCTCTCGGGTTGGATCACACAGCCTTTGATTCTGTAGCTTGCCTCACTGCAGTCTCTGGGAAAATCATTCTTTGGGATGACCTTCTGTTTTCACATGGTTATGGAGAAATGACCCAATCCCCATCCCCAGTTTAAAAGAACAACAAATCCTCATTACCTTATTGGCTCTCTCTCTCTCTCTCTCTCTCTCTCTCTCTCTCTCTCTCTCTCTCTCTCTCTTTAATATTGACAAACTGTTACTAAGGGTCTTTCTTCTGCCTCCCTCCAATGATGGGGAAAAACTTCTTAGTTTTTTTTTTGTTATTCTTTGGGATGCAAAGTATACTTTTATGTAGTTTTATATTTATTTAAAAAAAAAGTAGAACTCACCAAAATCACTTTGGACTAGCTGCCCAGCAATAATAGTTCCACTATTTAAAAGAAAAATGTGGCTTCGTCACAAACACTCCCAAGATGATTCAGTCCTAACTCTTGCCAGAGAAGGGGTGGGGGGGGAGAGGGTGTGAATACACCATTATTTTCCCTCTCCCAGCATGCAAGCTTCTGTGAAGCATCTGCTGCCTAATTCTTTTCTATATTAGGATAAAATGATTCTTTTGGCTTGCTGATTTCAGGCCCTTAGGGAAAAGAAGGGGGGGGAGAAAAAAAAAGAATTTCTCATAAAGATTTCATTGCACAATCAGTCAATCTTAGGAACCCTTATACTCATGTTCCAAACCTAAGTGCTATAGCTCAGAGCAAGGGGGTCAGAGCTTAGACAAGGGTGTCCACTGAGCGGTACAGAAGGTAGATTGCTTCCACTGGGGTTCACTGGAACCCAGGTTTACTCAAGGTGGAAGCTTATTCATTTGGGAAGCCCAACATTCTTTTTCTAAAATTAGACAATTTTTAATTTTCATTGTTTCAATAAAGAATAGGGAACCTGCTTTTAAAAAAAGGATCGGTTTTAGGGATAACAACACTCATCCTATAATCAATATTTCCTTGATTGTGAATGAACCACACTAGATGGAATATACATCTTGGAATGGTTTCCTGCCTATTCCTTCTTTCCTTCTAGACAAAACTGACATGTTCACTATCATGGCTCAGATGAGTGGAGAGACCAGAGAGGTGGGCTGGGTCAAAGAGGGACAGACTGCTGAAAGCAGTGAGCATCTGTCTCTCATGAGAACGCCAGGCTGGACAGTTTGGGGCAGGTGCATTGTCTTTTTGCTCTTCTTCTCCTTCAGCTTTCTGTACACCAGTGACCTGGGTCCTACATTTAAGTGCTACTGAGCTGGTCTGAAGTCTATTCAACATTCATAAGTGAACTGGGGTGCCCAGTGTATCTGCCGGGAAACAGCCACATTTGAAACTGGTAATAATATCAGTGTCTGTCAGGTATCTGTATCCATCACAACTGCAGGGCCATCTTGTTTGGGTCTGGTGGTAGAGTAATAATAATAACAGTTATTGTTGTTATGATTTTGTCACACTGAGTTGTTTCATGTATTTTCTTTTGTGAATGTGGAGGTAGAGAAGAGGGAAGAAGGGAAAATAGGTCATTCAGTTACAACTGACCATTTTCAATGGTCTCTTAAGGGAGTGTAAGAGACAGCAAGTCAGACAGATAATGGACATGGTTAAGAGGTAGGAGTAAGAATATATAAAGGTGATACAATAACTTCCTCAACAATCCCTCACTTGTGGCTAGGAAGAAAAATTGGCAACAGAGACATTCTTGTTTATGTGGCCTGAAAACAAAAGACAGCAAACAAAGAGCTGAGGGGCTACTGGCAGTGAGAGGCAGCAGCTAAGCCCCTGGGGGCAGATGCCGACATAGCCAGGACCAACGAAGGAACACTGGACTCTGTTGCTGCAAACAATCTCCATCTCGGAAGCCGGACACTGGACTGAGTACAGCATGAAACTGGACCTGTTGTCATACACTGGAAGGAGAGAACTCTGGACATTGGCTATAGTCAGGCACAGGTGCACACCTACTTCAAAGGATAAAATAAAGAAGCCCTCGATATCATAAGCATCGGGTGTTTAGTGTATTAATTTTACATACAAAATTCAAGGACCTACTTAGGAACTAGCCAGTTATCATGTTATCATGTGATAATATGATCACTCTCTGAGTGTCGTCCTAGACACTGGGGGAGATAGCTGTGGAATAGGCTTTAGATCTGCACATCTCTTGTCTTATTACTTGATGACTATTTAAGGACCCAGAGGGCAGCATTTTCCATTCTGATGAAATAAGGTGAATTTCCAAGTCAAAGTGAGGTATGGATATCACCATCGCAAAGAGCCATTTAAAAAATGAAAATCTAGGTGATGGAGGAGGACTCCTGCTTGTGAAACTAATACTTCTTTACAAAACCCAGGCTTTATGCCTCCAATCATCACATACCAGTGCTCACAGTTTTAGCAAAATAGCTCTCAAAAGACTTCCTTTTTTGGTTGTGGGCAATTTGCAGATTTCAGCTTCTAGCTCCCTGGTTGGGGTTGATGGTCCAGGGAGCAGTTTTTATTAGGTTTCAATGCATCTGCAGTGCTTAAACAAGAGAGTGAAACAAGCACTTGCTCCATGCTGTACGGTGATAAGTTGCATTAATTTTTATTTTAGAATGTCTCCAAACATAGTTTTTATAGACTAATAAAAAAAAGCAATTTTTATAAGTCCACAAAAAACAATGAACACAGTCGAGCATAAATATCTTACAACCAGAGCCAGAGGAAAATTATTAACTAAAAAATCTGCTGAAAGTGGCACAAAAGCATAATACCTCGATGCTGCATTCGCAAGGTAAATTAAATGCTCGCCTAAATGGATGTTTCTGTTGATGCAAATTTCTACCAGAGATTCTTCCTTCTCATCCAACTGCAGTTGAAATTCCATTTCTCTGCCCCTTGACTAAATTATATTCACCAGAATCTTTAGAATCTTAAAGAAACTCAGCTGTTTGGGGTAATATAACTTAATAACATCAGTCTTGACATTTTTCTGATTCTTATTGAGAATATCCTGGGATACACTAAATAGAGATATTTTCTGCAGAGTTAATCCATTGTCATGTCTCAGGAGAGATATTTACAAATATGCAGCAGAATTTCTCAGATGATAAAAAGCACAAAGTATATTTTGAATGTCCCTCTTATTCAAGTGATTTCTGTGTTGGTAAATACTACACTATTAGATAATTATAAGGTGTGTATGAAATACATGATCTCAGTGTTCGATATTATTTACCAAAATAGTCTTCCTAAAAGTTAGATATAATCACTGACTCATCCATATACTTCATTTATTTAATGCCAAGACTTCAGGATATTTGAAAACTTGCAAAATGAATGACAGTGATTTTACTTTCCATGTGCTTACAGGGTTACGCTTAAAATTTAGAGTAGAAATCATTGTTTTCACTACTTCTGTGAATCTCAAGTTGAGTCACATGATTAGTCTGACATATATGTTTTCCACCTTGTTGGTACTTCATGCAAACAGGGAAAAGGAGCAAACAAAATATCCAGGAATTTTAATACAACTAGTCAACTTCAACAAATATTCTTAAGACTCTTGGATTTTAAGCGGATTAAACTATTTTAGTTCTTTCTGTGGAGGGACTTTGTTCATTTATTAGGAAAATAAAAGCAGTACTTGGAAATGAGTTAGAGGTCCTACTGAGAAGCTAAGCAATGAGTAAGGTATCTTGAATTTTATCTGACCTTCCCTGGTAGAAGTAACAGCAGTAACAGCAGAAATAATTGGAAATAGTCCATAATTTCCATGAGTACATATCTGAAAGTGAGATTTAGCCAGTACACAATGTACTTAAGATGAATGTTTATTTTGAGACACGTTGTAGGGATATGCAGAGAATAGAAGAATAGTGCATTTCACTTTACGTGATTACTGTCAGCTAAACTTAACAAATTTCAAAATTCAATGGCTTACCTTAATAAGTTTACTGGTTTCTTCTTTAATAGTTTCATGCATACTTTTGCTCAAATAGCTCTTCTCTGAGTACCAATTCTTGCTCTAGATTACATCCATTCCAGGGCTTTGATTTCTTCAAAAGAAGAAATCTTGTTGAAGTTTCCTAAAATAACAAGCTTTCAATAAAAAAGGAAAGATGAAGGGGACATTTTGCATTTAAGCATAGAGGTATTGTTGTATCTGAAAGTCACCTTATCAAACCCCTTAAATACAAAGAGTCTGGAAAAATACAATCTGTCTCTGTGTTCAGGAAACTTTACAAATGAGCTTGTTGAGAAGCAAGAAATCTCAGCTCTGGACCTCCACCCTAATCCCCAAGTTTTACCTTTGAAAATTCCTTATGGAAGAAATGTAAGACATAAAGTTTAGTGTCATATTTTCATTTCCTAAGCACTCACTATAGACATATTAGCGATGGCTATAATATTCTCCTCCCACCTACATGATATCCACATGAAACAAGCACCCAAAACGTCCCTACCCTACTGAGAGTTTCCTATTGACCAAACTTTCCTATAATTGCTGATTCATAAATCCATAACTTGAGAGGAATCACCAGCTACCAGAGTGATTGGTGTCATTGTACAGAGGACTGATATTTCAAACCTTTCAAATCTGAGCTGTCTCACTTCCCTTTTCTCCTGACTTGGCATTGATTTTCTTCATGCCTGAATGAGTTTTTTAATTCTGCCAAGGTGGAAGTTCATATTTGCAACTCGTTTCATCTCAAAAGAAAATGAAAGCTTAAAAAATCTGATTAATTTTTTAAGAGCTAGAAAAGGTTAGTTCTTTCCCACCCCCATATAATACAAAAATGGATGTGCGAGTGCTAATTTAGCTGAAATGTTATGAAATATGTACTATTGGGTTGAAACCAAGTATGGAAATTCCATGAACATTTCCCACTGTGATATCTCTTCAGAGACACCTGTTCACATCCTACCAAACAGATTTCTATTTCAATAATTAAAATGTAAATACATCCAACCTCAGTAAAAAGAAATTTACCTACCAATTTGGGAATGCCTTAGCTCTCTGAACAAGTTTGATCCTTTACAACATCACAGATGATTCCAGTAATGAAGCAATACACTATGCACTCATACATGAAAATTAGCAATATATGTCGGAATTTCATTATTGCTATCTCCAACTAAAAATTCAAATACAATGTCACTAGTGTTCCATTTCCTCCCATGAACACTTTTCAATAAACAACTAGCTTTGCAGAGGCTTTGACTCATAGTGAAATGATTAGTGGGAGGACAGTTGTGTGTCAGATGTTGTATAACTCCTTGTAAGATAGTTTCCCACACCATTTAAAGTTCTTAGAATTCCATCGGTGGTGTTCTCACACTACACATGCTAGAAAAGTCACTGCGAACACACATCTCTATTCACCCTTTGAATGCATGACAATGCCTATGATCCTTCTTATATTTGTAAGCAGATCTTAGAAGACAAAACTGTCTTATGTTGAACTTGAAATCAAATTATCATTCATATCAAAAGTCCATATCATTCATATCCAAAGTATAAAATTTAGGAAACACATATATACTGGTCACAGAAGAGAGTTGGTACTGCATAGTTTTGGTTCAAGAACAACTTAATATAAGGGGAAGTTCTGCAAAGTAATAAAAGGACATCATCATTGATAGATGGGTCTTTGGGATAATTTTTCTCACTTTTCATCCACATTCTAAATCAATTCTATTTGCATCAGGGACTTTTATCAATACATAGACTATAATGTTTTATGCCATGTGACTTCAATAATAACAGATACACAGGGAAGAAATTACAGGATTAGAGTAGAGAGGAGATGAGTATCAACCAATCTTCTTGTAGTTATAGTCTCTTTATAGTTTTCAATATATAATATACGAGAGCTGCTACTTGCTCTCCATGTGCCCAGCTGCTCATGAGACACCCGGGAGGGATGGTGGGTTCTAGCCCTGGCCCACCACCCCAGCAGGGCCTCACAACAAGCCAGATGACTCCCCTCACCCCCACTCCATGAGGGGCCACCATCTTCCACATCGGACTTCCCTCTCGTCAGAACTCCACCAGCAGCAGATGAGCCTGTCACAGCCCGGATCCTCGACACCCCCTGCAGCAGTTTTTTTTTTTTTTAATCCGGCCCAGGTATGCTGATCCAGAGACTTATAGACATGGAGCAGAGCTGCTACTTGCTCTCCCTGTGCCCAGCTGCTCATGAGACACCCGGGAGGGATGACGGGTTCTAGCCCTGGCCTCACCACCCCAGAGGGCCTCACAACAAACAGACTCCCCCACCCACTCCATGAGGGCCACCATCTTCCACATCAGACTTTCTTCGCCAGAACTCCATCCAGCAGCAGACGAGCCTATTATAGCCCCCGGGCCGTCAGTGGTTCATCAATAAATGCTGTATTTAGAGATGACTACAAGAGTATGCCACCCACACGGCAAGCCTGGCAAGCTGCCCGCTTGTTATTTGATATGCCTAATACCAGTAGCTATATTAGTCATTCCCACGACCTAATATATTAAAAGATAGTCTCCCACTATTTGCTACGGCACCATAATACCAATATTCCTTACATGTGACCAAGGCATCGCTTGGACAGAAAAAGAAACCATTATATTAGGTCATGAGAATGATCTAATATAATTGTTACTGGCATTTGGCATACAAATACAACACGAGCAGCTTGCTAGGCTTCCGTGCGGGCATACTCTATAAACACCACATAAAGCCTTTATATAACGTCGGCTGGTGGAGTCTGATAGAGGAAGCCAATGTGGAAAATCGGCGCCCATGGAGTGGGTGGGGCGCCTGGCTTGTTGTGAGGTTCTGCGGGTGGCTGAAACCCAATGCCTCCCACTGCCTCATGAACGGTGGGCACAGGAGCAAGGAACCGCTCGCCCCATGTCTGAGAGTCTCTGGACCAGCATACCTGGGCCGGATTGAGAAGAAACTGCCCAGGGTGGGTGTCGATGATCTGGCTTATGGCTGGTCGGCTGGGTGGAGTTCTGATGAGAGGGAAGTCCAATGTGGAAAATGGCAGTCACCGTGGGTGCCTGGCTTGTTGTGAGGTTCTGCCGGGGGCCAAGGCTGGAACCCACCAGCCCCCGACTGCCTCATGAACGGCTGGGACTGGAGAGCCCCATGTCTGAGAGTCTCTGGACCAGCATACCTAGGTGATAGTGATAGTGATATAATATACATTGCACAGAGAGAGAAATGCTTGAATCTTGATTATACTTCTTAATCAGTTATTATGAAGGAAAGATATATACCATAAACATAATTTTTTACTCCTTTTGGGCGAAATAGAATTTACAGAAACAGAAAGCACTTGAAATTAGACAAGCTCAATATGCTTAGCACCATTTTTCTCTCAATTTTGGTAACTGATCATATTTGCCTTTCTCATTAGGGCCAGATATGGATAAAGACCCTTGTTCTCAAAGTAAAGCTTTAGGTATTGACTACCAAATGATAATAGATATAAAATGTAATAATATAAAATTTCTGTCATTAAGTCATAGAAGATTTCTGCATGAGAGATGGAAGCAAGTCATAGTCACGATCTTAGAAATTAAAAAAAAGGTAACTTTCAAAATCTATAAAACTTCCTTTTCACTATATTGAATTATTACTAGTTATCAAGCTGTAGGATACATAAGCTGTCAGATACAGTAGCTTTAACAAATCTACAAGACCAAAAGCTATTATGGAGTCCAAAAGGAGGTTTCCAATAGGTTCAGGACTACATTGGCTCCTAGATTTTAGGAAAACAAAAATTGTCCCTGAGACAGTAACTTTTTGGCATCTGAATTAGCTTTGAATCATATACAAAAGCCTGAACATATGTAAAAGTAAACGTCTAGCAGTTTCTGTACTAAACTCTAATCTTTCTCATTCATTGCTCTTACTACTCACATGCCCTATGTTTTTTTAATTTAAAAAAGTCATATTGTTATTTTTTAGATGTCTTAAATACTTTGTGAAACAAGGCAAGGTGTAAATACATAAAGATGAATGCATGCATGCATAAAAATTCGCATCCCAACATTTCACACTCCACAAATTTGCCACAGATGGCTAATATCTTTTAAAAATACTTTAATTGTTTTGAGATAGTATCTATTAGCCAAAGGGGTCTGTTTCCAAAATTATCCAAAAGAAATATGTTAAAGCCTGCTAATGTACCTAAGAATAGCACCACTGATATGCTGAATCTAGGGTTACATTTCTCTCTAGTTCAGATTTCTTGATTTACATTTTTAAGAGATGGTAGGGTCTCTCTTTTCACATGGAGAAACTAAAGCTATCAAAGGTATTTACAATTTAATTTATTCTTTGAAAACAGGAGAGATGAATTAAAGGAAGTTGGTTCATGTCTCCAGGGGGTTAATACTCCCTTGAGAAAAGACATTATTGCCTCCTCTTATTTATATCTGTGATATCTTGCTTTTGACTTGACCAGTCTGAAGAAAATAATGTCTCTCAGGTAACTGATAGACTGTGAAATTAAGTTCAAGAAATCAGATCTCCTGGAGGAGCAATCCCTTATCCTCCAAACCCAGGCAGCCATCACAGACTCAAAGAAATCTGACTTCGAACTCCTCTGTCTCTTTCATTTCTTCTGCTCGAAATTTCTGCAGTTGGTGGAAGAAATGGGTGGTAGTTTTGGAATTGGCAGAAAAAAAGTTCAAGAGAAAGCAAAGTGCTTTGGTGGGGGGGAGGGGTTGTGTGGTGATCACAGCCTCTGATGTTCAGGGGCTACTCCTGGTTATACGCTCAGAAATTACTCCTGATGGTGCTTGGAGTGATACTAACGTTATTAAGTTCTGAGTACTGCTAATCAGAACTCCCCACTGTGTCAGTGTCGTTCTTTCTTTCCTTTCTCAGCAGCGGCAAGGCAGAATTTCTCCCAAGTCCATCCTTCTCCTTTTTCCTCAGGGATAAAGTCCAGCAAGATCTAGGTCTTCCTCATTTGTGCCAGGGGCTGCTGGTCAGGGCTCCTGACATCTGGCGCTCAACGTGAGGCAGCTTCGTCCTAACACCAGATGAGCAACAGGCACTAAGGCAGCACTCAGAACTTGAAACTAGGAATTGAAAAGTAGGAAAGCTGAAAATAGTAGTGTACCGTTTTCCACATCTGAACTCCCCAGTTCGTCAGAGCTCCACACAGCAGAACAGCTGATCACATGGCCGGCTCTTCAGAGTCCCACCCTACAGCAGTCTTTTTCAAGCCCATCCCAGGTATGCCTGATCCAGAGACTCACATACACGGGGCAGAGCTGCTACTGGCTCTCCCTGTGCCCAGCTGATCACGAGGTGCCTGGGAGGGATGGCGGGTTCTAGCCCTGGCCGCCATCCCAGCAGAGCCTTGCAAGAAGCCAGAGGAACCCCCACACCATGAGGGCCGCCATTTTCCACATCCAGATTCCCTAGTTCGTAGAGCTCCACCCAGCAGAAGAGCTGATCACAAGCCCAGCTCTCTGCCACAAATGCAGAAGATGAGAGGCAACTACAAAGTATCCCACCAGCACAGCAGAGCCTGGCAAGCTACCCGTGTTGTATTTGATATGCCAAATACCAGTAACAATTATAGACCTCATTCCCATGACCTGATAGAATGGTTTGAAGCTCTTTATGTTCCTGGAGTGAGCAGATGCCCTTGAGCTACACTGTGTATAACAGGACGTATGGAGATGTTACTGGTGCCCACTGGAGAAAATTGATGAACGATGGAAAGACAAGTGATACAAGTGATACACATGTGCTTGGGGGACTGTATGAAATGCCATGTGTCAAACTCAGGTTGCCCCGGGCAAAGCAAACACCCTACCCAACGTACTATTGCCCTGGTCCCAGACGCAAAGCTTTCTAGCAAACTGTTCTCCTCCTCAATAGTGTCCTTTCCTCTCAATGAGTTTCATAGTCTTTCAAATGTTTACTCTTTGAAGTCTTTAGCAGGATTTATGACAACTAAAATCTTGCAATATAGAATAACTATTTCTTTATTCTCCACCAACCAAATATATATTTTGGAAATGGACGTATGCACAACCATTGATGGCTTATGCATTAATATTAAATGAACAATTTTCATGTTAAGGAAGCAATCTATTGTGTTGTTGACAGAAGTAGTTGAAGCTGCTGTTTGTTACATTACTTATGAATCAGGTGCTTGGAATGTTTTATTTCTCTGTCAACCAGAATAATATGGAGTTTTTGTTTTTTATTATTATTACTATTACTAAACAAAGTTATTACAAGCAATTAAATTAAAAAGCAATTAAATAGACAGCTGAAAATCATGTAAAAATTAGAATTTAAACTAAGGAAAACCTGAATTCAAAACCTGTACTATTCCCCTCTTATCATCAAAGATCCTTGAATTAGTTTAATTCAGGTTTCAACTTTCAGACTAAAGTTTGTACTCACCATACTTTCCAGATCTCTTCAAGGGAATCATCTTATACTACAGCTCTCTTTGCCTTTGAAGGGAATTGAAGACATCAAAATGAATGGAATTGATTGTAGTGTACTGTTTTTTAAAATAAATTTTACAATAAGCTTCATTTAAGTGTTTAGATTGACATATTTAGATTGAACACTATAATTCAAAAGAGAGTGAAAATAAATCAAATGGTCAAATAGCAGGACTTCCATGCATTATTTTTCAAAACCTAAATAAAAATTATGCTAGTATGATTGGCATATTAATAAGAACAGTTAATTTTCTGGACTTAAGCCATTTTAAGCATTTCCATTTAATATTTTGTGGAAGTTTTCAAAATACTAGAGGGAATTTTGCCTTCATGTGATAGACTTCCTTTTCTTTCCTTTAAATTGCTAGTGGGGTATCATTATAACAATAGTGTTACTGTCTATGCTTTTTGTGGACAAAGTAATTTCTCTTTCACTATCTCCATAGGGGCAAAGATCCTATAACACTGTCCTGCTGCCATCTGTATATTTAAGCAAATCCTTCAAATAATCTTTGACTATATCTCTATTTTCTCTTATGTTGCATGTACTCATTCTATTACTTTTGCACTTGATAAATAAGGTTTGCGCCAATAAACATATATGGTATATATATGCATATATAAAATGCTATTATATAAATATATAAGCATATATAAATATATAAAATTCAATGAAATATATATGTATATATACATATATATAAATATATATAGAGAGAGACTATGAGAAGCAACACTTTCCTAATTGTTGGAGGACAGGTTTAGCTAACCTGGGAGCTTTGTTGTTTTGCCCACTCCCAGCTTAATCTTATTTAAGCCATGGTTCATTCTAATGAGACCTCTCTTCTATGTAAACACTGCTAGAGGGTGTGGCAGTTACAGAAGTCACCTTGATTGAATAACTTCTGACTTATACATCTACTAAGACTTCTATGTTTTCTAGATTGGGCACAGCTCCTCTTTATACCCACTGCACCCAGCATGGGACAGTTAGAATTTACCAGGAGACTACCACCCTGGCTACGTTGAGACTATATGAAGACTATAGGAAGGATCATACTAGTTTGCTCTAAGCAGGCAAGTGTGACCCTTTCAGTACACGAGAACAAGATACTCAGAATCACCCTGGTGCAGATAATAATAAGAAGGACCTGTGGGTACCATCTAGATTACATGAAGCTCATGAAATTAAGATGTGAGCTATGTGTTTTTGCCATTGATTATTCATCCTGTATATGTTTATGGGTTTTAAAACACTTTCAGCTGTGATCTTTTGTTTCGTGATCATTTTATCAACTTGTTTCTACTCTGCTGGTTTCATATGGTAGAAAGTAAGATATAACAGCAATACAACAGATGAGGAAACTACACTGCTTTAATTTTTTTTTTAACATTCCTCTGTCCCCCTTTCATTGAACAGCATCCTAGTCATTTGGAATTTTTTTTCTATGCATGTAAAATTAAAAAGAAAATTTTGGTCCACATCTGGCAGTGCTCAGGATTTACTTCTGGCTCTGTGCTTAGGTATCTCTTATGACACATTCAAGAGAAAACCTGATTTTCCCCCTTTAAGTTTCATCAGTAAATGCTCGGGTTGAGAGTCTCTTACTGAGACTATACCACCTACACGGTAAAGACTGGCAAGCTACAGTGTTTTATTTACCTTTTATGCCAAAGACTAGTAACTATTATGGACCTCAGTTCCATAACCTGAAGAATGGTTTAGGGCTCCTCCTGTCCCTGTAGCAAGTAGATGCCCTTGGGTTGCACTTGCTTGTGACAGGACTAATGAGGACTAATGGAGATGTTACTAGTGCCCACTGAAAGCAAATCGATGAACAAATGGGAAGATAGTGATACAGTGATACTTTATATCAGCCCTCTTTCTCCAGTGTTTTACATAAGAGATAATCTCGGTAGAAAGGATTAGACCTTGGCTAACCTTTGTTTATACCTGCAATAGGGTGTGGCACTACACTCAGTTTAGAGTTCTTTGTTGACACGACCCTCCCTGGACACTTTGGTGTATATAAGGGGACTGACTTGAGGCCCCCTTCGGTTTTGGGGCCTTTAGCTTTCGGCTTTTGGCTCCTGTGGCTTTTGGCTCCTCGGCCTTTTTGCTTTTGGCTTTTGGCTCTTGGCTTTTTGCTCTTTGGCCTTTTGCTCCTTCTTCTGGGTAGGACTCAGCTCGGGTGAGATCCTCTCTCTTTGGTGGGAGACTTAGGTGCTTTTATATGGTCTAAGTTTGGGCCAGAGCTAGAGTTTGTTCATTATATTGGATTGCTGTGGAAGAGCTTTTGTACTATTAAAAGCCTTTTTTGGAACTGCACCGACTCGTGAGTTTTCATCTGTTCCCCCAGTGTCCTCGGAGGTAGAAGAGAACTTCTGTCCTGTCACTGTCGGGGACCCCAGCGGCATCCCCTGACACCTAATGTCATTTTTCTTCTACTTTTCACAGTACATGGTGGACCATAAGTAGTTTCATAAGCCAATCAAGGCATATAAAGACTATTTTAGAAATATTTTATTTTTGCTCATTTTTCTTATGCTTTTCTAAGCTTATATATAAGATAAATAAGTCTCCTTTTCTGGACCCTGAGACTTTTCATCTTTCAATGTATGTTGTAATTGTTTATTTAAGAACTGAATTTTAGTGCCATGTATGCCAAACTTCTTAATAGAAGCCAGGGTTATAGCAAGGAAAGTGATCAAAGTCATTTAGATTCTCTGCAGAAAACAGGGCAGTGAAGAAATAGAGAGAACTTGAAATTACTAATGTCATTACAAAAGAGAAAAGATGAAGTACTTCGTCAAAATCAAGACAGAGGATTTAATTTAATCTGCATGATTAGAGGATAGGCAACATCACCCTCAAAGAAGTGACATTTTCCTCCAAAATAAAGGAATCTGCCAGCCGAGGAGTGGCATGGGAATTTAGTCAAGCTTTTTAGACACTACAAGTTACTTTGTTGAGAGTCCTAATATAAAATAATAGGTTAGCTTCTTGGGTCAGAGCGATAGTACAGTGGGAGGGTGTTAGTCTTGTATGTGGCTGACCCAGTTTTGAATCACTGGCATCCCATATGGTCTCCTGAGCACCGTCAGGAGTAATTCCTGAGAGCCAGAAGTAACCCCCTGAACATCACCAGGTGTGACCCAAAAAAAGCCAAAAAAAAAAAAAAAAAAAAGAGGTTAGCTTTATGCTTTGTCTTACTGTCCTTCAAATATCCAGGACATACTTTTGAAGTCTTTGTGCCCGTGTCTACTCTATAATCTTTCAGTAAAAATATGACTTGCTGCTGTATTCTCCACTTCCATATGCTGCTTATTTTTCAACTGACTACTAAGATGATAAAATAGAAGGCTGGAAATATTCAACAGACAGGCATGACTTTGCATGTAGGAGGTCTGAGTTCAATCTCTGGTACCTCATGGTCACCAAGCACTGTAAGATCCATAAGCACTGGGCTGAGAGTGTCCCCTAAGTACCACCAGCTTCTGATACAAGTTCTCCCTCCAAATATAAAATATAAAAAAATGAAAATATGTTTTCACTGTATTAGCAAGGACATCTTTGAAGGAAATAAAACTATTTCTTAGTCCTTACCAAAAGCATTGTGACACATTCCTCTTTAAATTTGTTATTTAACATAGCTCTGTGATATCAAACAGTATTCCTATTTTTACAGTGGAGTAGCTGAGTGCTAGAAGGGTAAGTTACTCATTCTGTATGAAATAGAGTTCAAATTTGAAGCCAAGCATCTTTGACTTGAACCTTCATGTCTAACCCCTCTAGAAAGTACAAAGAAGTGGCTAGAGAAATAATACAGTTGGTAAGATAGTTGTCTTGCATGTGGTCAACCCAGATTTGATCCGCGATATCCTATGTGGTCCCAAAAGCACTGCCGGGAGCAATTCCTGAGTGTGGAGTGAGAAATGGCCCCTGAACATTGCTGGGAATGACCTCAAAGCAAATACAAATACATGGAACTAACTTATAAGAAGCATGTTTGAACAGTGATATCAAATTTAACTGAAGAAAGGAATAATATATTAATCCAGAGGACAGGATATTGGGTCCTGAACAGTGATTAGTGAGCTTCTCTTGCATACGTTTGTTCCCCAGCACCCCTTAATTCCCCCAAGATCTCCAAGAGTGATTCCTGATAGTGGATCTGGGAGTAAGAACTGAGTTTTGCCGGGTGTGGCCCCCAAACAAAACAAATGAAAGTGCACAAATGAATGAATTCGAAGTTAGAGGATATCAACTCAAAGGATCAGGTCCCTTCCAAATAGAAAGGTTCTCATCACTGCTACCACATGCAGGAGAATCTGACTATACTCTGATACATAGAGAGAAATAAGTTTTGCGTTTCTAAGAATATTTCAATTCTCTGTCATTAACTGGTTTAAGACAGGAGTCCTTATTGTTTTCTGTCCCATTGGGGTGTTTTTAGGAATAGCATGTGCATTGTCTCTATGGCATAGAACTCAAAAAATTAAGAACTGATCTCCAGTATGATCCAGGCCCTTCACTTCTTGGTGTTTATGCCAAGGCATTCTGTGTTCATTGCAGCACTATCCACAGTATCCCAGATCTGAAAACAACTCAAGTGACCGGGAGCAAATGACTTGATAAAGAAATTGTAGCAGCTATACACAGAGAAATTCTACTCAGCTATAAGAGAAGATAAAATCTTTGTTATTTAACTAACTTAATTGAAATATATGTCCAGAAAAGTTTATAGCAATTTTATTAGGAGGATCAAATAGCAGAAGGAATAAAGATAGGTGAATGGGTAAATTTAGGCACATTGGACAATGGGATATTATTCAGCACAAAAATGAAATGATCAAGCCATGGATGACAAAGAGAAAAAGTAAATATATAATACAAAGTCATTCTGAAAGTCTGTATATTGTACTATCTCAAATATATCACATTTCGGATAATGCAAACTTTAGAAAAATAAAAAAGATCAGTGCTTGCCAGGGGTTTGACATGGTGGCTGGGGTGGCTCTAAGGTGCAGGAATGTGGAGACAAGGCACAGCAGATCTTTTTAGTTGAAGGTCTTCAGTGTGACATGGCAGTAATGAGCATATACCAACTATGCATTCGTCAATGTCACAGAACTGTTGAATACAGAGCGACATTATAAAAGTAACTTAAGGGGGCCGTAGCAATAGTCCAGTGGGTATGGCATTTGCCTTGAATGCAGCAGACCCAAGTTTAATCTCCAGCATCCCATATGGTCCCCAAGCACCAACAGGAGTAAATCCTGTGTGCAGGACCAGGAGTAATTCCTGAGCATTGTAGGGTGTGACCCCAAATAAAAAAAATAAAAAAAAACAAGTTAAGGATATAGTTTATTCATTTAAAAATATTGAGTATATTTAAGTTTAAGGACTTTAACAAATAATACAATTTTCAGGGAAGATGTGTTTTTTTTTATATTGCTTCTATTTACTAAGAATTAAAATCAGGCAATTCATAACTTCTCATGATTTTGGGCAAGGAAGAGAACCAGCTGTAAAATTGAATATGGTATGTAAAAACTGCTAAATTGCAGCAAGATGAATTGACATCTTATATTTTGTACTTTACAATGCCTCTGAACCAAAAGGAAAAGACAACTTTAAATGAAAACTTTTCCTTCACATTATTCTGAGTCTTCAAATAGGTATGTTACCATTTCCATGTCACCCTGATCTGAGGCAGTCAGAGGAATTAAAGCTTAAGAACTAGGGTGATGTGCTTCTCTTGCCTGTAAACCAGACCAAGAACAAGGCACTGAATGCAACATCTGAATGGAAAGAGCAAGACGAAGATATTTTACATTTATACCAACAGGAGAAGCCTGCATTTTCACATCTGATTCAGCAATTGAGTTGTTTTTGTGTGGGTACATTTTTTTTGGTCACAAAATCCAAATGCAAGAGAAAGGAGTAAACTATAGATGTGTATTACTTTTGAGTCTGGCATGAAGTTATTGATGTTCCTAAAATTTTCCCCCTGAAAAATACTTTTCTGGCAAATAGACCATATAATTTTTCAATTTTTATGGGAAGAATGAGATATTGATACTACTACTAGTAGCTTTCATTAATTGTTTTAAAATAGATAACAAGTATCCACATTGGTTTCTTACAACCCAATACTTATAGGGGTATTAATAAAAATAAAGCAATTATATACTATTATTATAATAAATAATAATAAAAATATTGGGTTAAACCTGCATTTCATGACTCTGGGATATACAGAAATTGTTAGTGTCCATAGTAGTTACCAGTTAAATCATTGACAGGCAAAGACGATAAAGGCAGATGAGGGAAGCATAAAAGGTGAAAGACAAGTCAGAAGTATAAAAAGCCAGAAAGGGGAAGCTGAGTTTAAGAGATAAGCATAATGAGTCTTTTTTTAAGTAGGGAGGCAAGATTTAGCACCAACTCCATCTCTATCTCAAGTAAAGGTCGCCATTCCCTAGTACTCTGGACTATAAGCTATTGGTAAATTTAATACTGCTTGCAAAGAATAGTTTTTTTAACCTTGCCAAAACAAAATTATAAATATATAAATTGAAATATCTCCATCCCATACACAGTATTTAAGGGATAATTTGATCTCGCTCCCGTAGTGTCAAGTCATATTGAACCCTTGGGTTATTTTCAATCTAGTCATGTTTCCCAGCAATGGAAGGAGGCAGACCCAAGAAGTTGAGCAATACACAGAGCCAGTAATATTACGTAAAGGAGCTGTAATCTGGGTGGGATGGTCATTACTACCCTCAATCCTCCTTCAGACAACTCCTTATACTGTCTTTAAAGCAATGATTTCTCAAAGGGGATTCTGCACCCATTACACCAGAATCTACTGGATTGCTGATGAAATATGCAGGTTCCTTGATTCTACCATGCCAGGCATGACACTTACATGCCTGCACTTTTTGACAATTAGTTTATTATGTTAAATGAAGCTTTCATGAAATCCTTCTTCTTTGATCTAACTACCCTTCCTAAATATGTTATCCTTTGAATATCAATTGGTCTTTACTGAGATGCTAAAATATTGGCCCTATGACCCCTATAGAAACTAAAGAATTAACTCCCTCATAAGGGTATTTGTATTTTTAGACTGGTGTCCAATAAAAGGAATCACATCCTTTTTTTATTTACTTTTTCTTTTCTTTGGTTAAAAGAAAACTAATTTTATTTTATTCTATTTTTTAAAAATTTTATTATACCAGGTGGGATATAAAATTAAAAGGTTGTTCATAATTGGGTAATGCCATACAGTGTTCCAGAACTCATCCATCCACCAAAAACAAATACCCCACACCCATATCCCAAAAACACCCCCACACCCAAACCCTGCCTGCCCCTATTGCAGGCACATTTTATTTCTCTGTCTATCTCTTTGTATATGTCCCTGTATTTCTCTCTCCTCTGTTACACTTTGTGGCTGCCCTACAGATACCAACAATGTATGATGTCTCTATCTTTATATTTAATAGTGAGTTCTACTGTGACATCATAATTCCTCATTCCCCATAACCTCTCCAATTTGTTACAAATAGAATGATCATTCTGGAAGATGTGATGTGATGTGAATAGCACATCTTCCAGAAAGGCATAGGAGATGATTATCCATGACTTCTACTCAGATCTCTTTGATAGCCACATCCACCTGCCCACATACCAAATTCCGCAGGATCGATATGTCGTTCCCAATGTTCTCCCTTCTGAAATCCAACATGCCATTTTGTCGGTAAAAAAAGGGAAGAGCACCAGGCCCAGACAAAGTCAGACCCGAACACCTGAAGAATTTGCCTTCAGTACTCATCAGTACACTGGCTTGCTCTTCACATGCTACCTGCCTGAATGAAAGGTGCCCTCCCAATGGAAAACCAGCAGGACAATTCTACTGTTCAAGAAGGGAGACATTCACAAAATTGGCAACTATCACCCCATCTGCCTGTTGTCTGTCATGTATAAGCTGTTCACTCGAGTCATCCTGAACAGGCTTGGCAGAACATTAGATGAAGGACAACCATGCGAGCAAGCTGGCTTCCGAAAAGGATTCAGCACAATCGACCATATCCACATGGTAACCAAGCTCATTGAAGTTTGTAGGGAGTTCAGGATACCACTCTGTCTCACATTCATTGATTTAAAGAAAGCCTTTGATTCTGTGGAGACTGAAGCTGTCATCCAAGCCCTAGCCAAACAGGGTGTTCAAACCCAATACATCAAGATCCTTCATGAACTGTATTACGGATTCACCACCAGGATCTCACCATTCTACAAGGAAGTGATCATCGATGTCAAAAGAGGGGTTCAGCAGGGTGATACCATTTCACCAAAACTCTTCAGCACCACCCTTGAGAACATCTTGCGACAATTAGAATGGGAAGAAATGGGAGTGAAGATAGATGGTCGGCAACTACACCACCCGCTTCGCTGATGACATCGTTCTAATAACACCAAACATTAGCCAAGCAGCACAAATGCTGGCTGACTTTGATCGAGAATGTGGAAAGATACGTCTACAGCTGAATCTCAACAAAACTATGTTCATGATAAATGAACTAGTTCCAGAGGCCCCATTCACTCTCAATGGAACAAACATCTTTGAATGCAGCAGTTATGTGTACCTAGGTCGAGAAGTCAACATGATGAACGACCTAAAACCTGAGCTGCGCAGGAGGAAGAGAGCGGCATGGAATGCCTTCAAAGGCATCGAAGAAATAGCTAAAAAGACAAAGAACTTCCGGCTCCGGGCACATCTCTTCAACTCCACGGTTCTCCCTTCATTAATATATGCCTCAGAGACCCGGGCCCTACGAAAAGCAGGATGAGAATGCTATTTGAGTCTCCCAAAGAGGAACCGAAAGAGCTATGCTTGGAATATCATGCCTCATTCAAGTGAAAGAAGGAATCTGGAGTTCTGACCTCCATCGCTGTTCCTGAGTCAGGGATGCTGTCTCATTTGTCAAGGCTTCGAAAATCAGATGGGCTGGACATGTAATGCAATTTGGAGATGACCGCTAGACTAGAGCAGTTACTGACTGGATCCCACGGGATGTCAAAAATCACGTGGCAGCCCACCTACAAGATGGTCAGACTTCTTCGCCAAGATCCTGAATGAACAGTTTGAGGCTCTTTGTATTCCTGAAGCAACCAGATGCCATTGGGCTACAGTGGCACGTGATAGGGTCAAATGGAAATGGTATTGGCACCCGCTCGAGCAAATCGATGAATAACGGGATGTCAAGTGATCAAGTGATCAAGAATGATCATTAAAGAGTATAAATGAGAAAGATCCTGGGGAGGACCTGGTGCTAAAATACGTTAGAGTCTAAGATTAAAGTGCGGCTGAGCCTCTGCGCAACTATGGATCTGTAGTGTCTGTCTTCTGGAGGTTGGCTGTGGTGGCTGGAGCTCAGACATCTACCCACTGACCAGGAGTCTGGGGAATGGTTGGGGTGCCCAAATCCCTGCTCCGAGTCCGGCAGACATGGCCACCTTCATGCTGAGCAAGCCCAAGGAGCTATGTAGGACATGGCCACATGGCAAAACTAATTTTAAATGACACCAGTACACCAGTGTGAACTATGTGAATGCTCAAAGAACAAGATAATAATTTTAGTCAAGAATTATGGAAGATTGATTTACTAAGTGAAGTCTACTATAAAAAGTATTGTTAATTCTTATTACAAATCATAGGAAAAGAAATATTCTTTTCACAAAGAAAAATCTAGGGCTGAAATTGTAAAATATTTTGCTCCAAAATCATACATTTAGCAGATTGGCTTAATTAGAATTTTAATTTAACTTTTGTTTTGGCCACATCGCTCAGTCTTGTTCCACTTGACTTCCTTTCTGGAAGAATACAGTGAAAAAGAAAAAAAAACAGCCTTTCACAGTCAAAGTGCATGCTTGATATCTTATTTATGGAATTCTCGTGACATCCACTTGGCTAAAGTTGCTAAGAATCCTAATTATTTTTATAAACACTGAAAACATTTTGCATGTTTCCAGACCTTTTTTTTTAAAAAAAAAAAAAGTAATGTTTAGCATTGCTATTTGAAAATGTGCCATTTTCATTGCCACCTGAAAATTCTCTCTGAACCCAGATCTTTCATTTTTGCTGCTTTGGTAATTTCTCTCACTTCTCCAAGCGCTGTCTATCTGAAGTGATTCTTTTTTTTTTGGTTTATTTCCATTATTGCAAACAACTATAAAGAAGAGTCATAGACTTTCAGTGATGTGTAGAAATATGGGAATGTATTTGTATAATTCTTTACTGACTGGAGAATGAATTCCCAGGGTTTATCAACTTGTTCTATCAGCTTGACATTTAGTTGAAACAATTTTCTATCTGATTCTCATTGCAGAAAAATCTCTTTTTGTTGTTCATCTCGCAGATAATTTTTGGAGAGGTTCTTCTATGTGCTAAATCTAAATGTATTTGCTCAATTGTCTTTTTGTTTTTCTCCAGAAAAGAACAATTTAAAAGCAAACTTCCAGGATAAATTTTGGAATCAGGGGCAGCAATTGGAATTTTTTTGACTACCTCTCTTGGTCTGCCACCTGCCCCTTGAAGTGTTGCAGGTGTGGTACCCGGCAGCATTGGCAGGCGGCAGGTAGGAGACAGGCTTGTCTACACCCAGGGCTCTGCCTCATGGGCCTTGGATGGTTGATGGTCTGACATAGAAAAGACTGTGCCCCAGGATGAACCCAGAGCCACGGCAGAGCCTGGCAAGCTACCCATGGTGTATTTGTTATGCCAAGAAACAGTAACAATAGTGGTCCTGATTCCCAGCGAATGGAGATGTTACTGGTGCCTGCTCGAGCAAATGGATAAACAATGGGAGGACAAGTAATACAAGTGAAGTGATACCTCTCTTGGTACTCAGGAGCTACTCCTGGTGCATTGCTCCGGAGTGGCCCCCTGGTGGTGCTCAGACAATCAAATAATACCAAGTATCAAACTGGGTTCTCCTAAATGAAAAGCACATGCTCCAGTCTTCTGAGCTAATTCTCTGCCCAATCAGGTAGCAATTTGCTCACTGAACATGACATTTACTCAGACATATTTCTCAGAAGATTTGGATGCCTTCTTAGCTGGTAATTATGCTTAATCACTTATATATAGAGCGGACATCATCATTAAAACCATGAGCATATAGGTCAAGAACGACAATTTTAAAATTGAATCATCATGAGATAGACCATTACAAAGCTGTTCATATTTGGGTTTCAGTCATACAGTGTTTGTTCCAACCCCTTCCTCCCACAAGTGCACATTTCCCAATGCTAATGTCCTCAGTTTCCCTCCATCCCCCACCTCCACAACCTTCCTCTGTCAGACACCATTATCTCTCTCTTCTCTCACTCTTTCTCTCCTTTTGTGCATTATGGTTTTCAATACAAACACTGAAGGGTTATCATGTATATTCTTTACTTACTTTCAATTCTCAACTTGAGTCTAGTGTTAAGAAAAGACTGGGCCCCCTGGATTGAACCCAGAGCCATGGAAAAGCCTGGCAAGTTACCCATGGTGTATTTGATATGTCAAATACAGCAACAATAATGGACCTCATTCCCAGTGAATGGAGATGTTACAGGCGCCCGCTGGAGCAAATCAATGAACAACAGGAAGACAAGTGATACAAGTGAAGAATATTGGCAAACTGGTCCCTTCTCTATCTTACCTATCTTATCATGAATGGGTATTGGATCTTGTCAGATGCTCTCTCTGTATCTATTGATATGATTATATTTTTCTTTTTATTGATATGATGTATTATGTTGATTGACTTGTGAATGTTAAACCAACTTTGCATCCTTGGGTGAATCCTCTTTGGTCATGGTGTATGATCTTATTGAAGAGTTGTTGGATTCTGTTTGCGTAGTATTTCGTTGAAGATCTTTGCATCTGTATTTATCAGGGATGTCCACCTGCCCTTTTCTTTTTTGTGTGATGTCTCTGTCTGCTTTTAGTAACAGGGTGATATATGCCTCATAAAAATTGTTTGGGAGTGTTTCTGTTTTCTTAGTTTTCTGTAAAAGTTTGAAAAAGAACTGGCAATAGGTCCTCTTTATTATTTTTTATTCTTGCTTTTTGGGTCACACCTGGCGATGCTCAGAGGTTACTCCTGGATCTGCCCTCAGGGAATTACTCCTGGCGGTGCTCAGTGGACCATATGGGATGCCGGGATGGAACCAAGGCCGGCATAGGCCGGCCGCGTGCAAGGCAAATGCACTACCTGCTGGGCTATCACCCGGCCCAATCGGTCCTCTTTAAAGGTTGGAATAATCCACTAGTGAATCCATCTGGACCTGGGATTTTGTTTTGGGGAAGAATTTTGATTACCATTTCAATTTCCTCCATAGTGATAGGCCTGTTCAGTACTCCAAGTTTCTTTTTTTATTTTTTTTTGTTTTTTGAAAAAACCCCCCCCCCCCCCCCCCCCCCCCCCCCCCCCCCCCCCTCCTGCCCCTTTTTTGTACTCCAAGTGTTCTTGGTTCAGCCTTGGGAGGTTATAGGAATCCAAAAATTCATCCATTACTTCTCAGTTCTCTTGTTTTGTGGCATACAGATTTTCAAAGTAATCCCTGATGATCTTTTGAATTTCTGTGGTTTCTGTTGTGATGCCCTCCTTTTCATTTCTGTTTAGGTTTATTAGGGTTCTCCCTCTTTGTGAGTCTTGCTGGTAATTTGCTGATCTTGTTTATTTATTCAAAGAAGCAGCTCTTGGTTTCATTGATCTTTGGGTTGTATTTTTGGGATTCCAGCTCATGGATTTCTGCTCTTAAGTTTTATTATTTCCTTCCTCCTGCTTGGAATGGGCTCCTGTTATTGGTCACTTTTCAAGATCTTAAGCTGTGATGTCAAATTATTTATGTGGACACTTTCTTCTTTCCTGATGAATGCTTGCAAAGTTATACACTTTCCTCTTAACTCTGCTTTAGCTGTGTCTTACAAGTTCTGGTAGCTTGTGTCCTCATTGTCATTTGTTTTCAGGAATCTATTGATTTCTTCTTTGATTCTCTCTATAACCCACTGCTTGTTCAGCAGTGAGCTGTTTCATTTCCAGGTGTTTGATTTGGTTTTCCATTTCTATGTGTGGTTAACCTCTGTTTTCAGTGCATCATGGGCTAAAAGGATGGTTTATATAATTTCTATTTTCTTGATTTTATTGAGATACATTTTGTGGCTAGGCATATCTTGGAGAATGTTCCATGTGCACTGGAAAAAATGTGTATTTGGCTTTTGGAGAGTGAAATATCTTGTATGTATCTACTAGCCCTCTCACCCATTTCTTCCTTCAAAGCCAGTTTTTCCTAATGAGTGTTTTATTCTCATTAATCTATCAAGAAGTGACAAGGCAGTGTTTGTCTTCAACAACAATTGTTTTGCTCTCATATCTTCCTTGAAGTCTATTAGCAATTGATTTAAGTATTTTTCTGGACCCTAATTGAATGTGTATTTGTTTAGTAAGAAACTGCATATATATCAAAGGATTTATATATAATTGCATATAAGCAAATATATATATATATATATCCAAAGGAGATATGTCTCCTTTGATTATTAAGAAATGGCTTCAATGTCTCTCCTAGCCTTTATCAGCCTGAATTCTATGTAATCAGATAGTAGTATTGCCACCCATGCCTTGCCTTTTTGAAGGAGTTGTTTGTGTAGAGAATTCTTTTCCAGCCTTTGACTTTGAGTCTGTGTTTTCTCTGACTGTTTAAATGCATTTCTTGTAGGCAGCAGCATATTTGAGTCAATATTTTAATCCATTTTTTCCACTCTGTGTCTCGTAACTGTTGTGCTTAGACCACTGATGTTGAGAGAGATTATTGTCAGCTTTCTGTATAAATTTGTTGTGTTTTTTGAGGTTTGTCTTCTCTTATAGTAGACCCTTCAGTTCTTTTAAAGTTGTTTATTTCTTTCACTATATCCACCACTGTCTTTGGGAGTGGAGGGTTTTGTCTAATAAGTCTGCCTTGAATCTAAGGAA
This sequence comes from Cryptotis parvus, assembly GCA_021461705.1. Lineage (NCBI taxonomy): Eukaryota > Metazoa > Chordata > Mammalia > Eulipotyphla > Soricidae > Cryptotis > Cryptotis parvus. Next base: position 52,095 of record JAJIBD010024491.1, read on the forward strand.
TGCTCCTTTATATGAAATTTCCTTCTTTGACCTTGCTGCTTGCAGTATTGTGTCTCTATCTGGCATTTGTTGTTCTGATTAAGATATGTCTTGGAGTCTTTTAATTAGGGTCTCTTTTAGCTGGTCCCCTTCTGGCTTCTTGTATCTGGATACCTACATCTCCAGCTCTGGGAACTTCTCAGCAATTATGTCTTTAACTAGTTCTTCCTACATCACTGGGGTTGCATCCCTGTCTCTCTGGGATTCTGATGATTCTTATGTTGTTCCTCTTGAGCTCATCCCAATGTTCTCTTGCCTACCCTTAAGCAATTTTGAGGTCTTTAGCCATCTTCTGTTGTTGGCTCAGTGCTTTCTGCAGCTCATCTTCCAACTCACTGACTCTGTCTTCCACTATTGTTGTTATGTTGTTGAAGGTACCCTTTTAGTTTTTCATTTTATTGTTTTTATTTTAATTATTATTTTTTTTTTGCTTTTTTGGGTCACACCCAGCGATGCTCGGGGGTTACTCCTGGCTCTGCGCTCAGGAATTACTCCTGGCCTTGCCTGGGGACCATATGGGATGCCAGGGATAGAACCCCGGGTCGGCAGCATGCAAGGCAAACGCCTTACCCGCTGAACTATCACTCTGGCCTCCCAAGTTTTTCATTTCATCTACCAAATGTTTTTTTTGATGAAACTTCAGTTTGTAGTTTTCTCATTTCTGATATCATTTCCTACTCTATTTTATTGGATGTATGTTCCACTATTTCTTTGATATGTTTCTGTATTTTATTGGATGTCTGTTCCATTGTTTCTTTTGAGCTCATTAAACATCCTCACCATTTCATCTTTGAATTCTTTATCAGAAGATTATTAATGTGTTGAGGCTTTAGACTCTTTTTTTTAGGGTGTCTGATATTTTTATTTTTTTTTTTTGCATTTTCGGTCACACCCAGTGATGCTTAGGGGTTACTCTTAGCTCTGTACTCAGGAATTACTACTTGCAGTGCTTGAGGGACCATATGGGATACCTGGGATATTTGGCCATGTACTAGGCAAATGCCTTATCGGCTATGCTATCACTCCAGTCCCCTGGGCTCTTTCTTAAAAAAATTTTTAAACATTTTTTATTATACCATCACAGAGATGTTCATGTTTTGAGTTTTAGTCGTATAGTGTTCTGGCATGGATCCCTTGAGCAGTGCCCATTTCCCCACCACCAGTGTACCCTGATTCCCACCCTCCTCCCCCCTGCTTGCCTCTATAGCAGGCACTTTGCCACGCCCCCCCCCCTCTCTGCCTCTCTCTGCTCTCTCTCTTCCTTCTCTTATACATTGTGGCTGCAATACATATGTTTAGAGGTTATCATGTATATCCCTTTGCCTATATTCAGTGCTCAGTTCTAGGTGGGTATTTTCATTTTCAATACTTTTACATTGTTCCCTTCTAACCTCTGAGCCACACGGAGATTCACCCACGACAGACCTCCGATCGACCCGACTTGGATAGGTACTTTTTTTAATCCTACAAATAACAGTCATCAATCGCCCACGGCTAATTTCACTGGACATGGATCCTCTCCATGTCCATCCATTTATAGGCAAATTTCATAACTTTGTTTTTTACTAACAGTTGCATAGTATTCCATTGTGTAGATGTACCATAGTTTCTTTATCCATTCTTCTGTTCTCAGGCATTATGGCTGTTTCAAGATTCTGGCTGTTGTGAATAGTGCTGCTATGAACATAAAAGTGTAGATGGTTTTTCTTCTGTGGGTGTTTGGCCTCCCAAGGTATATTCTCAGGAGTGGTATAGCTGGGTCAAATGGGAGCTTAATTTCTAGTTTTGGGAGGAATACCCATATTGTGTTCCAGAAAGGCTATACCAGTCGACATGCCCACCAACAATGGCTGAGAGTCCCTTTCTCCCCGCATCCATGCCAGCACTGGTTGTTCTTGCACTTTTGGATATGTGCCAGTCTCTATGGTGTGAGATGATATCTCATTGTTTTTTGATTTGCATCTCCCCGATGATTAGTGATGATGAGCATTTTTCATATGCCTTTTGGCCATTCAAATTTCTTCTTTGTAAAGTTTCTGTTCATTTCTTCAACCCAGTTTTGATGGGGTTGACTTTTTTCTTCATGTAAAGTTCTAGTGCCTGATTTATCCTAGATATTAACCCCTTTTCAGATGGGTATTGGTTGTATATTCTTTCCCACTCTCAGGACTGTCTTTGTATCTTGGTCACCATTTCTTTTGAGATAAAGAAATTTTTGTATAGTCCCATATGTTTATCTTTTCTCCCAATTGCATTGTTAGTGATGTTTCATCTTTGAAGATGCCTTTAGCTTCAATGTTGTGAAGAATTTTTCCTATATTTTCTTCCATGTACTTTATGGATTCAGTGTGATATTGAGATCTTCAATCCATTTTGATCTGACTTTTTGTGCATGATGTTAGACAGAGGTCTTGTCTATTTTTTACATGCAGCTGCCCCGGCTCTTTTCTTAATCCGCTCCTCATGGTAGGGATCTTCATTGTTTCCCCCACAATGCTGTGGTAGTTTGGAGGTGGATCCTTACCCTGAATTATCAGTGTCCCCCTCTGCCAGATAGGATGTGGTAGAAGCTTGGTATGTGGTTATTGTTGGATTCCCCTTTGTTCACAGCCCTCTGTCTCCTACTCACTGGTGTCCCTCTCTAACCAGGTGCAGTGATTTGTCAACCCTGAATTTTGTATTGTAAGTTGCATGTTTTTTTTTCTCTTTCCTGTATGCCCTTTGTATATTCTTATGTTCAAATAACATCCTTTTGTATAGACATAGGGAGACAGTTAAGGCAGCTCATTTGTTATATAGGAGTTAATTAACTGTAATATTAACTCCTGAATATTGTCATATTTCCTAATTTAAACCTTAATTGCCCTTAGATTTATTCTAGTTCCTTACACCCCCAAAAGTGGGTCCTGTCATGGATCTAGGATGGATCCAAGGGCTAGCCATGAGTAAGCTACCGGACCTCAACATGGGACATGCTAAGTGTCACAAGCAGATAATAAGTTAAGAGCATGGGTCATGGAAGAAACTATCCTACTGAAATATAAGCAACTGATTTTAGGCCCTGTTTGGCTTAGGAAAAACTAATCAGTCTTGAGGACTGTAGTCTGGAATATATAGCAAGATGTCCCCAGGAAAACCACTCTTTGCCCTGGTTCCAGATAGACGATTTTAAGTTTAATCTGGTGTTTAGATAAATATCTGTATCTCTTACTGTGTTTATACAAAGTGACTAGAAGTATTCTTAAGATGATTGTTTACTAGCAAAGGGAAGGAGAAAAAACATGCAGGGATTCTGCCTTTGTCCTGCACAGGTCTAGAGCCCCAGGGAAAAATTCTATCTCCTGGGTAGGTTCCCTGGTTGATTGCCCTGGGAAGGAGGGCGTTTACACCCTTTCGTTGTTTCAGGATCAAGTCCTGAAGGTCCTGAAACCTCTTGCACTCCCATCTTCCAACTTTTTTGAGGTATAGAACTAGCAGACTTGACTTGGGAGAAGGAGGAAAGGAGAGATTAAAGGAGAAAAAGCCTGTGATCCTGTTCCTTTGTCCATCATTCGGGGCAGTGGTGCATCACCTGACCATGCCAGGAGCCCTGCCAAACTCCAATATCTGTTGGGGGTTGCATGGAACGCCAATAGTGATCTTCTCTTTACCCTTCAAGGATATTATCTTCCTCTTTGCTGTTCCTTTGTAGACTTGTGTGGGGCCTCTAGTGCTGATTCAGAGGGCATGTTCTTAAGCCTGAATTTATTGTTATCTTTAGATTGGGATTGTATTGATTATTGTGTTTGCCAATATTTTTATGAGTATTGGGGGGGTATTTTGAATGGACTCTTAGCCTATTGTGGGTGGCGTAGCTATGCTGACCTTGTAGAAGCCTGGTATAAGAGGTCAAGTTGGGTGTCCAGTGCAACACGGAAGAGAAGATAAAATTGCAGCACTATGAGCAACCTCAGCCTAGGATGCCATGCCCCCACTGTGGTTCTACCTTGGGGAGGCGGGTAGTATTGGCACAGGTCCAGATGTCACAGTTCTAGTCCCAATGGTACATTTTGCACTTGTAAGAAATATTTTTCTTGATCCATTCATTATGCTTACAAATACACAGATCCCAAGTTAGTTTTCCATCAGAGTGTTACTCTTTATTCCCCTGCCCTAATAATCTTCAAGAGATAAGAGGATATTGAGCATTTGGAGATGGGTTCCCATATGGAACTGAGCAGATCTAAGAGTAATTTCAAGCAATTATTTTTACTTATTTTATTGAACAGGATAGGCAGAACATTCGATGAAGGACAACCATGCGAGCAAGCAGGCTTCCGAAAAGGATGCAGCACAATCGACCATATCCACAGTTACCAAGCTCATTGAAGTTTGTATGGAGTTCAGGATGCCGCTCTGCCTCACGCTTCATTGATTTAAAGAAAGCCTTTGATTCTGTGGAGACTGAAGCAGTCATCCAAGCCCTAGCCAAACAGGGTGTTCAAACCCAATACATCAAGATCCTTTGTGAGCTGTATTAGGGATTCACCACCAGGATCTCACCATTCTACAAAGAAGTGATCATCAGTGTCAAAAGAGGGGTTCGGCAGGGTGATACCATTTCACCAAAACTCTTCAGTGCCACCCTTGAGAACATCTTGTGACAATTAGAATGGGAAGAAATGGGAGTGAAGATAGATGGTTGGCAACAAAACCACCTCTGCTTCGCTGATGACATCATTCTAATAACACCAAACATTAGCCAAGCGGCACAAATGCTGGCTGACTTTGACCGAGAATGTGGAAAGATACGTCTAAAGCTGAATCTGAAGAAAACAATGTTTATGAAGAATGAACTAGTTCCAGAGGCCCCATTCACTCTCAATGGAACAAACATCTCTGAATGCAGCAGTTACGTGTACCTAGGTCGAGAAATCAACATGATGAATGACCTAAAACCTGACCTGCGCAGGAGGAAGAGAGCAACATGGAATGCCTTCAAAAGCATTGAAGAAATAGCTAAAATGACGAAGAACCTCCAGCTCCAGGCACATCTCTTCAACTCCACTGTTCTCCCTGCATTAACATACACCTCAGAGACCTGGGCCCTACGAAAGCAGAATGAGAATGCTATTTGGGTCTCCCAAAGAGGAATCGAAAGAGCTATGCTTGGAATATCATGCCTCACTCAAGTGAAAGAAGGAATCCAGAGCTCCGACCTCCATCACTGTTCCAGAGTCAGGGATGCTGTCTTGTTTGCTAATGCATCGAAAATCAGATGGGCTGGACATGTAATGCAATTTGGAGATGATCGCTGGACTAGAGCTATTACCGACTAGATCCCACAGGATGTCAAAAGATCACGTGGTTGCCCACCTACAAGATGGTCATACTTCTTAGTCAAGACTCTGAATGAATGGTTTGAGGCTCTTTGTATTCCTGAAGCAACCAGATGCCATTGGGCTGCACTGGCACGTGATAGGGTCAAATGGAAATATTACTGGCGCCCGCTCAAGCAAATTGACGAATAATGGTGATCAAGCGATTTATTTATTTGTTTGTTTGTGTGTTTGTTTTTATTCCCAGCAATACTTTTTTTATTAAATATTTTATTATACCATCGTGAGATTACAATGTTACTCATCTTTAGAGGTTTCGGTCACATCGTGTTCCAGCACCCCACCCCTCCACCAGTGCCCATTTTCCACCACCAATCTCCCCAATTCCCTCCCTCCCTCCCCATAGCCTGCCTAAATGGCAGGTTCTTTATCTCTTTTCTCTCTCTCCTCTCTCTTTTTCCTTCTCTTACACATTGTGGGTTGCACTAGGTACACTTAGAAACCATCATGTGCATTTTTTGCCTGTATTTAATGTTCAGTTCTAGGTTGGTATAAGCCATTTTGACATTTATTCACACATGTTCCCTTCTCTGTCTTTCCTAACCTCTGACTCCCACATGTTTGTGATAATTTCCACTTTTGGTAAGACCACCTGATATATTTATGTCATGCAAATAAACACAGTCATTCTATATCTCTCTCTTTCCTTCTGACTAATTTCACTCAACCTGATCCTTTCCATGTCCATCCATTTATAGGCAAATTTCATGACTTCATTTTTTTCTAACAGCTGCATAGTATTCCATTGTGTAAATGTACCACAGTTTTTTTATCCAGTCATCAGTTCTCGGGCACACTGGTTGTTTCCAGATTCTGGCTATTGTGAATAGTGCTGCTATGAAAATAAAAGTGCGGATGGTGTATCCGCTGTGTGTTTTTGGCTTCCCAGGGTATATTCCCAGGAGTGGTATGGCTGGGTCAAAAGGGAGCTCAATTTCTAGTCTTTGGAGGAATGTCCATATTGTTTTCCAGAAAGGTTGTACAAGTCGACATTCCCACCAACAATGTATGAGAGTCCCCTTTTCCCGCATCCATGCCAGCACTTGTTGCTTTTACCCTTTTGGATATGGGCCATTCTCTGTGGTGTGAGGTGATATCTCATTGTTGTTTTGATTTGCATCTCTCTGATGATTAGTGATGATGAGCATTTTTTCATATGCCTTTTGGCCATTCAAATTTCTTCCTTGTGAATGTTTCTGTTCATCTCTTCTCCCCCATTTTTAATGGGGTTGGCTGTTTTCTTCTTATATAGCTGTACCAGTGCCTGATATATCCTGGATATTAACCCCTTATCAGGTGAGTATTGAATTCCCAGCAATTCTTATCAGCAATTCAAGACTAAGGTTAAAAGATGTTGTGTGATCAGGTTCCAAAGTGTGAGGGATTAATAGGGGCACACCCAGAGGCATTCTCGGGCCTCCTGTGCTACACCCAGAAAGACAGGAGAGGTAATACAAGGGTTAAAGAGCTTACTTTGCGTGCATACATCTCACCCCAGTGCGATCCCAGACTCTAAGCATCTCCAGGAGTGATCCCTGAGCACAGAGTGAGGACTAAGTACTAAGTACACAGGGTATGCGCCCAAAACAAAGAAATAGGACATAAAGAGAATTACACCAGCAGATGCTGAGGCAGCAGGCACAATAGGGTAGCCATGTGCTGCAGATCAAACTAAAGTCAGACTTATACAAGGCAAGCGCTATCTTCCACAGCCCTTGCCTGAACATCTTTTTGAATCTGTCTGAAAGCCACCAGCTGTGATGAACTCATGTTTGACACAGACCCGATCTGTTATTAGATTTTTGAATTGATTTATTATTTTTTCTTCTCATTATTTCTTATTATTTATTGCCATTATTTTTTTAACTATTATTTCTTGCTTGGTTTGTTAATTCTGCTATCACCTGTGTAACCTGTTATTGAATATTTACTGCCATGTATTTTTGACTGATTAGAAGAAAATGCATTTTGATGAAAAGTTTGTGTAATGCCTGCATAATAATATCATCATTTTTTTTTTCTTTCTTGGGTCATACCCGGCAATGCTCAGGGGTTTTTCCTGGCTCTGCACTCAGGAATTACTCCTGGCGGTGCTTGGGATGCTGGGGATCGAACCCTGGCCATCATGGGCCGGCCGCAGCAAGGCAAACGCCCTACCACAGGGCTATCGCCTCCGGCCCCATCATCTTTATATATGTTTAATTTAAGAATTTTTTTTGCTTTCAGGTTATTGTGAGGTTTTCATATAGAGCTCAATGCTTATAGCCCATATGAATCTCAAAATCATTCTAAAAATCACCATTTTTCGTTTGTTATTTTGTTTTAACTTCTCCCCACCACCTCCCCTTGACCCCCTCCCAAAAAAACAGCAAATTTCTATTGAGTTCAAAATTATCCAATGATGTGTGAGTTTCCTGGAATGCTTTTTTGAATTTTTTTTAAACTTTTGCCTCTAGAATACCAGCAACTTTTTAAAAAATTGAATCACAGTGGGATACAAAGTTACAATATTGTTCATGATTGGGTTTCAGTCATAGGATGGTCCAATTCTCATCCCTTCACCAGTGCACATTTTCCACCATCAACGCCCCCTGGTTGCTGTCCTGCCCCTTCCCCTCATCAATGGCTTATGGCAGACACTTTTCTCTTTTCTTTTTGAATCCCCACTTTTTCTCTCCACATTTTACATTTTTGTTCTCTTTCTGCTTCTAAGTAGAAATTTCTTTTCAAAATATAGACTTTTTTTTTTTCTTTCTTTTTTTTTTATTTTTTTAAGTATTTTATTAACCACCGTGAGATACACAAATAAAAAGATATACAATTAAAAAAGTTCATGTTGCATAGATGATTTAGTAGACTCTAAAAAATATATATTGCTTCTTCTCTTCTGAATGATAGCCTAGCTGGTAAGGGTTGTATTGTAGGCCACGCCCTTTCAGCATTTTGAATGGATGGCACTATTATCTTTTGGTTTGTAAAGTTTCTACTGAGAAGCCCACTGAAAGATGTATAGAGGTTCCCTAAAAGTGATTCCATTTTTCCTTTCTCCAGCTGCTTTTAAGTTTTTCTCATTATCTTTAATTTCCATAATTTTATTTTTGACATGTCCTGGTACACATCTATATAGATTATTTTCTTTGTTATTCCTTTAGTTCCCTATATCCTATGCTTATTTTTTCTCCAGTTTGGAGAATTCATATCTTCTATTTCTTAAAAATAAGGCATTTCCCCTTTCACTCTTTTCCAGAACTCCTACGGTCCAATGAATTTTTCTTATTTTCTTGAAAGTTCCTTGTTATGTCTCCATTTTCATTTCTTTTCATTTGTTTTGCTGGTATTTTTGTATGTTTTCCACAATCCCACTTACCAGTTTACTGATTGGCTTCATCAAGTCTACTCCTGAACCCCTTTTAGTGTATATTTTAGTTTGACCATTATATTGTTCAACTGTAGGATTGCTAATTAAAATATTTTCTCTATCCTGTTTGTTTTTTACCATGATATCATTGCCAGCCTTTATTCTTCCTATTTGGGAGAGCATCATTAAAATCATTACTTTGAAGTCTTTTTTTAGGAGGTTCATTTAGTTCTGCCATATTAGGATATTTTCCCCCAAGAGTTTTATATTTATCCATAAATTGGGTTGATTTCCTGTTTTTACGTTATGGTTGGTGATCACCCAGCAAGTTCCCCCCCAATTATCCCTGGTCAACCCAGGCTCAGCAGTTATTGTGGGCTGGTAGATGTAAGTTCAGTCACTACATTAGACAATGTTTAGTCTGTTGGTCTCAAATGGTCTCATTGACTGGATTTTTCATTCTTTACTTATGTAAATTAGCTCCTTGCTTATTTTCTAGAAGTATGGTATCTGCTGTAGCTTATGTTCACATATCCCATATTCAAGTCACTCTGTGACTTGTTTCTGTTCCCCCAAATCCCAATGTTTCAGGGAAAGATCTTCAGTCTTCTCATACTGTAGACTCTGATCACTAGTATAATCCCTAGAGATCCGGATATAACATGAAGATGAGACCTGTTCACCCTCCAAGTAGGCCTCCATCACAGCCAGTTTCTCCATTCTCAAGTTCTGCTGCCTGAGAGGTAGAGCAGGAGAAAGCATGTGGTGTTTTTTCCTGCTCTTTCTGACATCCCCTGTGAAAAGCGCTCTGCAGTCATCTGGTCTTCTTTTAGGAAATGCATATTTAAAATGTCATTTTATTGAAAATACTCAGAGGGGGCTAGTTTTAGCAACTTGTCTTCTAATTTGTTGACACCTCCATTTTTCTGGTTTAATCTTTACTTATTCCCATTCTTGCCAGATTACAGAGATCATCCAAAGACAAATGACTTTGGAGTCTATATTACATCATTCTCTCTTTCAATAATTTTTTGTATAAGAGAAGCCACCAAAGCTTCCCCCTCGACCAAAAGCAAAACTTCCCCTGATACCAGACTGGACTTGTCACACTATAACTAGCTCAAAATAAAAGAAACATGATGAATGTCTCAAAGCAAAAGACTCTCAATAACCTTTTAATAAATATGGAGTAAGCATTAAAACTCACACTGAATATAAAATTAAACTTAAATCTGAGGGCTCCATGTGTAAAATAAGAGAAGAGAAAGAGAAGAGAAAGAAGAAACGTCTAAAGGCGGGGGGGGGACGGGGGAGGGGTACATTGGTGGAAATGGGCACTGTGAGAGCATACTGTACAAACTTACACCTTGATATGTTTCACGGTGTATAATAAAAATTAAAAAAAAAAGAAGCATAATGGTTCACTTTTTCTTGTATGTAGCTTCTTCTAGTAGGGCATGCTGACTTCAGAATGCCACCCAAGTAGATTTGAAATTAAAACGACATAACTGTTTTCCTATTGGAAAATCTGCTTAACCTCTTGATTTTTGTTTCTTTTTGTTACCTATTGCATGGATCTGTGAGTAAACGAATGCAATAACATATGTGGATGTCTTGCCAGTGGCTCGGTAAAGTGGCAAGTGAGGACAGTGGACTCCAGTAAGGAGTGCGGCCACCATTTTGCTTGACCCACCTCAGCCACCCAGGCTCAGGAAAATTCCTGGCTTGCGTTAGGACTGGTAAAGCCTGTTGTGAGCATCTACGTGTCATAGATGCTCAGGGCTCATCAGCCCCATGGGATACCATCATGCTGCCCCTGGAGTCCACTTTTTTCTTTTCGGATCCACTTTTTCTTTTTTGGATCCCTGTCACCAGACAAGAGCTGTGGACTCAGACTAAGGTGGGGGAATTGCTCTTTACAGGAGAGGAAAGTCAGTCCTAACCTCTGCATAGGCAATTCTGGTCCATTTCCTTTCCCTCACAGAAAATAATTTCAGAAGGAAGTGAAATGGTGAAGCAAGAAGCAGGATAGTTTTTATTGAATTATACTATTAAAGACAAGAAGGGAGAGAGAAAATCATAAGAAGGTGTTCAAAAGGGAACGTAGACTTCTCCAGAGTGGAAAAAGCTAGCAGAGACAAGCAAAGAGAGGCTTGTGTTGAAGGAAGAACATGAGCATGAAGAGCGAGCATCAAATGTTTTGGGAGGAACTTTGATACAATTTTTACAAAATTTTTTTCTGGAATTCTTCATATGTAAAAATTAATCTGGTTGTTACAGGAAATTCTTGCACTGTTGATGGTCTTCTCAAAAAATTTCCCTTACAATTTGCTGTCTCTTCATAATTTCAGCCTTTGCACTGTTGATGGTCTTTTCAAAATTTCAGATCTTCTGTAGCTTCTCCTTTTTTGAAGAGCCCACATTTCTCTGGGTGGGGTCTTGGGTTTCTGCAACTGAATGGTGTTCAATTTCTCCTTTCTCTGAAGCTCAAGATATGTATCTAAAAAAAGATGCTGTCTTCATGCCTTTGGGCTCCTTTTAAGGCAAGGCAATCTCTTCTTTGATCGTTTCCTAAAAAGTACTCCACCCACACATCCCGTTACCCCTAATCCCCACTACCTGCCTGCAACAAATGTACTTAGCACGTTGCCTGGCACATGACAGGCAATCAGTAGATCTATAGATACTATGCACAGATAACTTCTGAAAGTAAACAAACCTTTTATTTTTGTATCCCAGGAGACCCAGGGAGAACATCTGTTGTCCCTCATACAGGTGTAGTCATGCTTTTTCTCATATCCACTGAAGCATTTGACTTTCTTCTCAGCTTTTTGTGGACCTAAGGCTACAAAAATAGGGGAGAAATGTAGTATATAAAAATAGACTATTTCATCTTCTGTGTGATATGTGCTATAAACTTTATATCTTACTCTGAAATTAGGTGACAGACTTTTTTTTAATGCTCATCCAGAAACAAGCATAATGTCCTTGCATTTTATGACAATCTCAAGGAAAATACTGTAGGTGTTGTTTTGTGTTGGTGTTGGTCTTTCCTCAGTGGCGCTGCAGGCTAGGAATGTCTGGAAACATTCACCTGGGCCTTATTATTGAGGCAAGTCCCCATAGATATTTCTCTGCTGGGACCAATGTTGTGGCTGGGCCAAACTTGTGGTTCCTATGATTGCAAGACACACCCCAGCAACAGCCCTCAGGGAACTTTGCAAAAACAAGGTTTATTGCTCACAAGTCCTTAAGGAGACACTGCAAGCTCTGGGCAACACTGGGAGGTCATGAGAGGGAGGCAGGCAAGGTGGAGTGGAAGACTTAAGTTTGTGCTTAATTGGAATTGAGAGTTGGTACCTTAGAATTTTTCAGGTCAATTCTTAATTAGAAAATTTAAAGCACACCAACAAAAGGGGGGAGGGGGACTAAGAGTGGTAAGGGAAAAGGAAGGTCACTTGAGAGGTTTGTTATCTAGATTACCCAGACCAAGTAATATTGTTAGTTTTTAACAAGGAGAGATGAGGTGTGAGGAGAAGTAGGGGATATTTTCTAAAGGGAGAATTTGAAAACAGAAGGGTTGAATAAGAATGATTTGGAAGGGCCAGAGAGATACTTGCCTTGCATGTGGCTGACCCAGGTTCAACCCTCAGCATCCCATATGGTCATCAAACACCACCAGGAGTAATTCCTGAGTGCAGAGCCAGGAGCAATGCCTGAGCATTCCTGGGTGTGGCCCCAAAACAACAACAAAAAGAATGACTTGGACCCAGAAAGATTATAAGCAAAAGCACAGTGGAAAATTGTATGTGAATTGAAAGGAAATCTCAAAAGTGTGTGAACCAGTTTTGCAGAAAAGAGAAACCCCTTAAGTCAGCAGCTTTTCTAAAGTATTATGTGAAGGAGCAGGACAGGAGGATTGAACTTCAGCAAGTGAACAGTGGATCATTTCTTGGGATTTGAAGTAAGAATATGCACAGAAGCGATGCTCAGAAAAAACTGAAAAATTATCTCAGCTGGGCAATTTAAAGGCAAAATTTTCTTAAGGTTTATTTCAAATTCCCAAGAAGTTTTGAATATCTGAAGGAAAGAAGGTGGTCAAAAAATGGAACATATATTTACTCCTTAGTATCTCTTTTAAAAAAATCAAAATTTGACCCCCTAGGACACAGGAACATTCATCCCAAAGGACATATGCACACAATTATTCTTCGTAGTACTTACTACAATAGCTAGGGTATGGAGTCAGCTTAAGTGTCCAATGACAGATGAGTGGACAATGAAGGTGTGTATGGATGGACATAATTAAGTGGACAATGGAATTCTATGAAGCTGAAAAAAATGAGAGTCAGGAAGTTCATTGCAACTTGTATAACATGGAGGATAGCACGTAAGCTAAGTAAGTCAGGAGAAGAACAAATTCTGGATGTTCTCACTTATTTGTGGTATATAGAATAACAGTACAAGAGAATCCAGAGATCTTCTGATTCCAGAGAATCACAAGAATAACGAAGCATCTGAAGGTGGGATTGATTGATTTATCATCTATCTATCTATCTACTTCCCTATCTATCTATCTATCTATCTATCTATCTATCATTTATTGTCAGACAATACAGAGTTCAGTTCCTATGAATAGATGAGTGGTAACATCAGGGGATCTTTTTTTTATTTTATTTTTTTTTTAAAAGGGAACATTTTCTTTGTTATTTATTTATTTTTAATTTTTAATTTTTACAATTACAAAGATATACAATTAAAAAGTTCATATTTGGTTTTGGTCATACAGTGTTCCAGCACCCATCCCGCCACCAGTGCCCATCTCCCACCACCAACGTCCCCGGTTCCCCCTCCCCCTCCCCCAGCCCTTCTCCATGGCAGGTTATTTCTTTCCCTTTCTCTCTCTTTTTCTTTTTCTTCCCTTCCAGACTATGGATTACAGAACATACATTAAAGGGTTGTCATGTGTATCTTTTTGCCTCTATTTAATGCTCAGTTCTAGGTTGGCATTAGTACCCTCCACAATTGTTAGCACACTGTTCCATTTTCTGTCTTACCTAGCCTCTGACTCCCACACGTTTGTGATAATTTCCACCTTTGACAAGACCTCCTGATATATGTTTCACTTGACCTTGGATATTGGTATCATAATATGTACATATATATTTATGTTATACAGATAAATGCAGTCATTCTGTATCTGTCTCTCTCCTTCTGGCTAATTTCGCTCAACATAATCTTCTCCATGTCCATCCATTTATAGGCAAATTTTATAACTTCCTTTTTCCTAACAGCTGCATGGTATTCCATTGTGTAGATGTACCAAAGCTTTTTATCCAGTCATCGATTTTCGGGCACTCTGGTTGCTTCCAGATTCTGGCTATTGTGAATAATGCTGCTATGAACATAAAAGTAGGGATGGTGTTTCCGCTGCGCATTTTTGGTTTCCCAGAGTAGATTCCCAGGAGTGGTATGGCTGGGTCAAATGGGAGTTCAATTTCTAGTCTTTGGAGGAATGTCCATATTGTTTTCCAGAAAGGCTGTACCAGCCGGCATTCCCACCAACAATGGATGAGTGTCCCCTTTTCCCCACATCCACGCCAGCACTTGTTGTTCTTGCTCTTTTGAATATGTGCCAGTCTCTGTGGTGTAAAGTGGTATCTCATTGTTGTTTTGATTTGCATCTCTCTGATGATTAGTGATGATGAGCATTTTTTCAAATGTTTTTTGGCCATTCGAATTTCTTCCTTGCTGAAGTTTCTGTTCATTTCTTCTCCCCATTTTTTGATGGGGTTGTTTGTTTTCTTCTTGTAAAAGTTGTACCAGTGCCTGATATATATATATATATATATATATATATATATATATATATACATATATATATATATATATATATATCAGGGGATCTTATATTCCTACATAGTAAACCCCTCATGTTATTCAGGCATACATCACTGTAAAAAATATTTCTTTTCTTCTTTAACACCAATTGATGCTTTATTTTTCCATGTCAATGGTCAGAAAAGTAAGTTAATAAAGTTGCAACATTGTATATTTTTCTAAAATTTAACAGACTATTTTATATATATATATATATACATATATATATATATATATATATATGAAGTAAACCAAAATTCTCATTAACTGGAGAGCATAACTTAATTCTCCCTTATCAACACATGGGTGGTTTCCTTTGTCTTCTGTACTGCTCTTTGGACCCTGTAGTCATGCAAATGACACAAATGAACAGCTGCAGACAGCAAACCAGATGGTTACATATGGAGCCAGATATAATATAGAGACAATAGAAATAAAAACCCATGAAGGAGGTTAATGCTGCTGAAATGCAAGTTTTCTTTTGCAGTTAATATCAGAGTGAAAGGTTAATTCTTTCGATCCATGTTCACTTAAAAGAAAGAATTAATCTCAACAGCACAGGAAAGATAAATTAAAAAATTCATCAATTCCATGATTACTTATTCCCAATATTCCCAAATAGAAGAGGGGAGTGATTGAGTGTGTGCTTCAGATCAGACTGAAAGAATAAAGAAGCTTTGTAGAACTTCATTTGTTTGGAATATATGACTAAGTTTGTAGGTCGTTGGGAAGAGGGTGAAAAAAAAATATGTTCCATTTTTCTTCTCTGTATTGAACCCTGATGAAACAAAAGATAGACTTTTGGTTCCCAGATGTTCTCTGAAATTCAAGATATTTGAAATCAAGATATAAACTCCTTTCCTCTGTGCACAATATGAATCATGCTAAACATAAATTATATTCAAAGATGCTGTACACACTCCTATTTCACAGACATAGGAATATAAACACTTTAGTTCTCTTAAAAATATTTTTACTTTCCTTTTTTTTTTTTTTTTGCTTTTTGGGTCACACCCGGCAATGCTCAGGAGTTTCTCCTGGCTCTGAGCTCAGGAATTACTCCTGGTGGTGCTCAGGAGACCATATGGGATGCCGGGATCGAACCATGGCCGACATGGTCGGCCGGCGTGCAAAGCAAACCCCCTACCCGCTGGGCTATCACTCCGGCCCCAAAAATATTTTTTACTTTCCTCTCTTAAGCAGTTCTTCCTTATACCATATTGTATATGTACATTGCTTTCATTTATAACAACATATTTTCTTATATTTCAAAATTGACAGGAAGCAATGTATTCTCAATGTGGTATTCTTATTGTTTTATAACTTATAGTTTATTTGCTGAAGAATCATGAAGTTCATAAATGGCAATTAAGTTTCAGGGTGATGATATTTCGTCTACCCCTACATTAAGTTAAACCATTCTAGGCTCTAATTTCTTTCTATTTTTTTTTTTTTACTTTCTTTTGTCTCACCTAGTGATATTCAGGAGTTATTCCTCGCTCTGCACTCAAGAATTATTCCCGGCAGTGCTTGGGGAACTATAGGATGCCAGGGATCGAACTCAGGTTGACATTATGCAAGGCAGGCACCCTACCCAGTGTACTATCACTCCAGCCCAAGGCCCTGTCTTTTTACAGAAACTGTTAAGGGCCCATTTCATTTGAAAATAGTTGCATTTATAAACCCCATTCCATGTGTCATGAGTGAGTGCTAAAATAAAGCAAGACCATGAAATAGGGGAAATAAAAGAAGCCAATGATATTTCTATAGCAAAATAAAAATATAACTCCATTATTAAAAATTAAAAGTGATTTTAGTAAAAGTTAATCACTTATCTTCCCGTTGTTCATCGATTTGCCGAGCAGGCACCAGTAACATCTCCATATGTCCTGTCACATGCTAGTGTAGCCCAAGGGCATCTGCTTGCTCCAGAAACATAGAGCCTCAAACCAATCCTTCAGGTCATGGGAATGAGGTCTATAATTGTTACTGGGTTTTGGCATATACAACACGGGTAGCTTGCCAGGCTCTGCCATGCAGGAGAATGATCATTACAGTGTATAAATGTGAAAGATCCTGGGAAGGAAAAAAAAATACATAACATGAGATTAATACACAAGGACAGTAGAAGCAAGGGCCAGAAGTGTTGGTGCAGTTGGAAGCCTGCCTCAAGTGTTAGGGCAGAAGGCACTTCGGATAGAGAAGGAACCACTATGACAAAGAGAGTTGACAATGATCACTCTGGATAAGAACTGCATGCTAATGACAGGTAAAGGAACAAACCTGACAAACTTTCGCAAACCATAGTGCCCAAAAGGAGACACAGACAGACAGACAGACAGACAGAGACAGACAGACAGACAGATAAACAGACAGAGAGACAGAGAGAAAGCCTGCCATTGGTTGTGGGGAGGGAAATTAATAGATGATAAAAAAATAAAACAAAGAGATCAAGAACAAAGATAAAGAGATCTTTGTTAGATCAAGAACAAAGATAAGAGATCAAGATCCTTGGCTTTTATTCCATTACATAAAAATTAATTATATATGTTTCACATTATAAAAGCAAAGCACCCTTAATTTTAGATTGTTTAATAAAGAGTCAAGATATAAAGTTTTAAAAAATACTCATTATTCTAAAAAGAATCAGTATTAGTGTTTGTCAGGGAGGCGCTGGAGTCCCCAACAGTATCAGGAAGTTCTCTTCTACCTCTGAGGCCATTGGGAGACTGATGAGAACTCATGAGTCCGGCGCAATTCCAAAAGACTTTTAATAGTACAAAAAACTCTAGCACCGCAATCCAATATAATGAACAAACTCTTGCTCTGGTCAGGACTTAGACCATACAAAAAGCCCAAGTCTCCCACCAAAGAGAGAGGATCTCACCCGAGAGGAGTCCTACCCAAAAGAAGGAGAAGAAAAGGGGTGAGTGCCTCTAGTCAGTCCCCTTATATACACCAAAGTAATCCTATCTGTTGACAGGGAGTGTCCAGTCCACAAAAACCCTAAACAGGGGCCTGAGCAATAGTCCAGCTGGTAGGGTGTTTGCCTTGCATGCAGCCGTCCCGGTTCAATCCCGGCATCCCATATGGTCCCCTGAGCACTGTCAGGAGTAATTCCTGAGTGCAGACCCAGGAGTAACCCCTGAGCATTGCCAGGTGTGACCCAAAAAGAAAAAAAAACGCAAAGAACCCTAAACAGAGTGTAGAAGGGTGGTGCCACACCCTTGCAGGTATAAACAAAAGATTATGCCAAGGACTAATTCATTCTTCGGAGATTATTTCTTATGTGAAACACTGGAGAGAGGGCTGGTATATAGTAATACATATTAATTTCATAGACATGGGCAGAGCTGCTACTGGTTTCTCCCTGTGCCCAGCCGCTCACGAGGCGCCCGGAAGGGATGGCTGGTTCTAGCCCTGGTCCGCCACCCCAGCAGAGCTTTGCAATAAGCCAGACGAAACCCCCACTCCATGAGGGCCTCCATTTTCTACATCCGGACTTCCCCCTCGTCAGAACTCCACCCAGCAGACCAGCCTATCACAGTCCGACTTGTGCAGCCACTTGCGACTGTGCAGTTCATCAATAAATGCTGGATTTAGAGATGATTTAGAGTATGCCACCCGCACAGCAGAGCCTGGCAAGCTACCCGTGTCGTATTTGATATGCCAAATACCAGTAACAATTTTAGACCTCATTCTCATGACCTGATGGAATGGTTTGAGGCTCTTTATGTTCCTGGAGCAAGCAGATGCCCTTGGGCTCTACTAGCATGAGACAGGACATATGGAGATGTTACTGGTGCCCACTCGAGCCAATCGATGATGAACAGGAATACAGTGATACAGTGATTAATTTCATGGGCTTCATGTAATCTAGATGGTACCCACAAGGTCCTTATTATTATTATCTGCACCAGAGTGATTATGAGTATCTTGTTCTCAGTATACTGAAAAGGTCACATTTGCCTGCGTGAAGGCAAACTAGTATGATCCTTCCTATAATCTTAAAGATAGTCTCAAATAGACACAGTGGCAGTCTCCTGGTAAATTCTAACTATCCCATGCTGGGTGCAGTGGGTATAAAGAGGAGCTGTGCCCAATCTAGATAACATAGAAGTCTTAGTAGACGTATAATAAGTCAGAAGTTACTCAGAGTCAAGGTGACTTCTGTAACTGCCACACCCTCTATCAGTGTTTACATAGAAGAGAGATCTCATTAGAATGAACCTTGGTTTAAGAACATGTAAGTAGATTAAGCTGTGAGTGGGTAATACAGCAAAGCTCCCAAACTAGCTAAGCCTGTCATCCAACAAGCTTTTTGCTGTATTTTTCATAATTAATTCTATACACATGAAACAAATGCATAGTTATATTGTATACATAGATGCTCTATATTTAAAATAACCTGTTCTTTTTTAAAAATAGTTATATTGTATCATTTTCTCATTAATATTTGCTTTTTTTTCAAGTTAGAGAATGGCGTTGCATAGTCTTAAATGACTTCATGTCTAACTTTTCTCCTATTGAAAGTCATATATGTGTGTGTATATATATATATATATATAGGAATATATATACATATATAGGAATATCACTTGATCACTTGATCACTTGAATCCCGTTATTCATCGATTTGCTCGAGCAGGCGCCAGTAACATTTCCATTGGACCCTATCACGTGCCAATGTAGCCCAATGACATCTGGTTGATTCAGATATATATATATATATGAATATATATAGTAATATATATACATATATAGGAATATATATACATATATAGTAATATCAAGCTTTGGTGCCACTAGTAATATGATAAACATATTTCTTATTTTTTTATTTAAAAATAGTTTTTGTTGTGATGAGGAGAAACAAAACTTAACATGCAGTAAATCCAAGTTTAAGTAAAAGAAGGTTAATTTTGAGATAGAGTTGTGGTTATGCCACGTCCCTGGGTTCTAAACTACTGTCTTTGAACCAGAGCACTTTCATTAATTAGATATCAGATGAGGGAGACAAGAATCCCTTCTCTTCAGCTATTTCTTAATAACTGCTCATATTTAGGCATAGTTCTCCTGAGGACAAAACATTTTTAAAATTCCTCTTTTCATAGACTATGTCCAGCTCCTTGCTTTATTTAGTCAGAGGAAAGAATAGAAACAGTATTTTGTTAATGTTTTAATTTGGAATGCCTAGGAGAAAAGGGGTGGAAATATATAAAATTCTACATTGAGCATGTTGAGTTTAAGGTGTCAGACATACAGGCAGAACTTTACAAAAGGAGCTCAGGAAAGTCTGGGCTGGTGGCATTGATTTAGGATTCGTTAGCAAACAGATGGGAATTCAGTCCATGGAAATAGGTATAACCACCAGGTGAAAAGGCTGACAATTCTAAGAGGTGGAGTTTATATCTAGAGAGCACAAAAGAACATATATGCTCAGGATCTGGAAAATAAATAAAAACCCCCAAAAAGCACATTGCCCAGGAGAGTATATAACTCAGAAAGAAGACAAGGAAATCAATAATAAAGACATCTCAGAAAAGTCAGTTAAAATAAAGGCTGAAAAGCACACATTGCATTTAGAAAGATGGACGTTTATTACTAAGGCAGAATAGAAATATAAATCCACTCCCAGGCTGCATATTTCTTTGATTTCTTTATTGCCAAAGCCCCTACTTCATTTTAGCTTCTCCCTGTTGTGACCGCACCCTGTAATTTGTCATGCCTTGTTATGTGTCACCGCTAAACTCATAAAGTCAGACATTACAGTGTGTGACAGCAACTCATGTCATGCACTCAAATACCTCCTAATGCCATTTGATATTAAGCTCCTTATTTCTCTTACTCTTCAGCATTCGTTAGTTTTTTTTTCATAGTTGAACTCTGTCCTAAGGAACTCAATTTTGGTCCACAAAGCAAGTACACATTTTGGTCATGCAATATTGTACCTTCATTTATGAATCAATGAAAATGCTAACCCTGGCATAAAAACATAGTCCATTATTTCCTTATAAAATATTTTAAAACAAGTTGAGGTGACTACTCTTAATTTCAAAGCTTATCAAGAAGAACATTGATGGTTCTGCAATAAAGATACAACTAAATATTTGTTATAATGCCTCAATCTTCTTATGAAATCTGTTTAAAAAAAATCTACCTGCAGGGTTTGAGTATTTCTTGTAGTGACATAGTTACATGCACACAGAGGGTTGTATTAGACTTAACATGAAACAAGCGAGCAAAAAAAAGGCAGGAATAAGCCCTCAACACCAGTGAGTTTGACCTTGTAACCAAAAAAGAAAAAAAAGATACCATCAACTTGCCTGAAATTTCAACTTATCCAAGAGTCCACAGGAGTGTTTAGGTTGGATGGCTATTTGTCTTCATCTGAGTTCCAATTGTCTCATTTGAGTTCCAAAATCTTGAGATGGCGATTTAGTGCAAATAGTTTATCTAAGTTTGATAGATGCCAGAAAGCAACAATAGAGGAAATGATGAAGAAAGAGAAAGACAGCCAATAAAATTTCTATTAGCTCACCCAGTGAGGCATTAAAGTTTAATCCTACTGGGGATCTCAGATTCATTGCACAACACGTGACTCAGATTCTTCCCCCTTCTCCCATGCACCATGTGTGCCTCCCCCCCCCACACATCAACACCAAGAAGGAGATATTGCTGATAATTGTCCTAAGTGATTAATGTCCTCAGGTAGCAAGGGAACTGGGGAATGGAGAAAGTGAGGGAGGAGAGAAAAAGCCTAAGGAAAAACACTTTGCACTAGAAAGACCGCTCTGTTCCACCCTCTTTAGATGACTTCCTAGTTAAAAAGTGCAAAATTGGTCTAACTTTGTATTCCCAAGGTGTAGGATTTTGTAAAAGTATATGGAGTTCTATTTTGGAAGTATTTTTCTTTAGTGACTGGAGATAGTAGAGTGGGTAAAGGTGTTTGTCTTGCATGTTATAGACCAGGGTTCAATTCAGAGCATCCATTCTGGCTTCCTGGGCCCCCACAGGGAGTGATCCCTGAGCACAGAGCCAGGAGTAAGCCCTGAGTACAGCTGGGTGTGGCCAGAACAAAGCAAAAACACGATAAAAGCATTTTACTTAAAGACTTTTGGAAATTGTAGAGTCTAGATTAATATACATTAATTCTTTCTCATTATGCTATAAAGAAAACTTTTTTTACAGTTGTCACAAGTATTCATTGTTCAAGACCAGTTCTACCACCAATATGCCCCAACCACCATCAAAGGCCCCAGCCCACCACCCACTCCCCATTCCCACACTGTTCTCTCCCCTCTCCCAGTTTGTTGCAACTACATTTATCATTACAGTGTATATAGGGGCAAGCTCTTGGGAAAGATCTGGCCCTAAGCTTGGTTGTTATCTAAGCGTGTGCACAGTAGGTAGGAGCTGGCACAGTTGTGCATCTGCATGTGGACTTTCTCTTCTCTGCCATTACTGATGATGGAGGCGGAGGGGCTTGTAGCCATGCCCACTGGGTCATTGGAGGAGCCTCAATATCTGCTCCAAGCCAGAGAACCTGGCCATAGTAATCCACGTGTCTGCTGACCCTAGGAGCTTTGCTGAAGCAGGAAAGGGGAGTGAGCCAGTTTCCCCCTCTGTTGCTCCACGGCCCTTTCACCGTAGGTAGGAGCTGGCGCAGTTGTGCATCTGGACCTTCTCTTCTCTGGCATTACACATGATGGAGGTAAGGGCTCATAGCCATGCCCACTGGCTAAGAAAGCTTCTTGTCTGTTGAATTTCACTCACACCCATCAGTGTGGGGACTGCTTGTTTGACTAACAAAATACCCAGTAGAGACAAGTACCCAGTAGAGAATTGGCAGCATGCAGAGGATTGAATAAGACTTAATATGAAGTAGAGCTTGACCCTGTCCTCCTCATTTTGTGCTCTTTGCCGACTACTTTAACCAACACAGACTAGTGTTTTTTTTTCCAGTACAAAAATCAGCTATCAAATCCCAATGGTTTGAGGAAAGAAATATTTTGAAAAATATCACTATGTCCATTAGACCGTACAAAAGTATCTGCTCCACTGACTCTTTCAAGGACTCATGTTGACAAGTGGTTCTGAATCCTGTTGAAGCATCCTGTGTGAGAGCTGGCCTCTGTCACAGTAGCAAAAGAAGAGAATATGAAAAATCCGGCACCACTCTTATTGGTCTCAAATTAGAGGTGATAAATTGTTGCTGCCTACACTGGCCAGATTCATCCACATTCCAATGCCCAATGGCAAGGAACTGAGAATTAAGATGGCACTGAAAATAAGTAAAGATCATCCAGGCAATGATTTTTTTTTCTCAGTGTCATTCAGGGAACACAGTAATTTCCCAACACCTATTAGAGAAGGTGGAAACACCTGTCTTCCTTCTGTGTTAGCCAGAAAAGATTTTCTTCATTATTTTTCTGCATATTGATGCTTGTCATAAAATTCTGTTTGAGGAAAGCTTGTATAGCTTTCAAGAAAGTTGTAATGTAGCAAGCACAAGTTTCATTTCAAAGATAATAAAATCATGTTTTAGTCCAGGCAGCTGGTTAGTAGAATATCTCACATCAGAACAGTACACGACAGTCCACTATGACATTATGTCCCTCTGGTACTCAGCATTATTATAAAAAAAATCTTTGATCTAAGATGTTCCTTAGCAGTATCTGAAAAAAAATTGGACTCAGAATGATTTGTGAGGGTGGATGGATGAAGGAAAAATAAGGGAAGAGAGAAGCAGATAGGGAAAAAAAAATCTTTGGCAAAGCTATAAAGGGAATAAAGAGCCAGAGAGAAAGTGCAGGAGGTGTGAAGAGGCTGCAAGCCCAAAGGAGAGAGTCGCTCAGTCTAGACTCCAGATGTGAGCACGCGGCTTCGGTGAGTTCACTGCTGGACTCCACGAAGACTTTTGCCAGATGTCATGGCTCAGCTACAAATCCTTGGATGGGTGACAGAATTGGCCGTTGCTCTTGCCAGCGTTTTGCTTCTTTCTGTGTGACTGGTCATTCTCTGGCTGCTCCAAAGTTCTAACACCAGATACTGGGAATCCTTCTTTGAGTTCCCTGGTCACCGTTCTGGCTGACCTTGAAGAAGTCAGGCAGCGTGCCCTCTATGCTCCTGGGCGCCCAGGAGTAGTTGGTAGAATTTGAACTGAAAATGGGACCCCTTCCTATAAGCCAATCATCTTGTTTGTGAGTAAGGTAACCTTACTTATAAAACCACCAGGGTATAAAACAGAATCAGGCTTTGCTTTCTAACACACATATTGGGTGGAAGATTTTATAATTCTGGAAGTACAGAAAAATTCCTAAAGTCATCGAAGAATTTTGTTAAATGGGTTCTAAGTTCCATTTGAATTGTCACGTCATGAGCATTTATTTGAAAGGGAGGATGAGAGGAAATAGATTCCCCCCCAGCATGTATGATAAAATATCAAAAAGTAAAAACATTCAGCTTTGTTAAATAGACATGCTAAATATTTGTATTTGCTCTCCACAAGCAAACAACTGGTACAAATTGGCAATGAATATAACATATGAATATGGAACAGTTCTAAGAATACAAAATTTCTCTAGAAATAAAGGAAAATATTAAAAGACTAGTCAGGCTTTAATTCAGACGTCAACAGGATTTGTTGTTTATTTTCCCATCACTCTTTCATCTTTACTCCTATACTTAGTATTGGTTACATGTGATAGCCAGGGATTAGGTAGAAAGAGAGATAAATAATTCAGCCATCCCTTATAACAGTTTTAAAATATAATGAATTGTGCAGGCAGTAATTAAGCAAAGCCATAATACAGTGCAGTAAGGATGTTTATAGGAAAAATATGTGAATGAAAGGGCAGGGAAGTCTTGTGAGACCAGAAATCATGAAGGAATTGCATTTTTCGCTTTGTTTTAGTTTTGTTGGCCACACTAAATGTGCTCAGGGTTTACTCCTGACATTGCATTCATTGGAAACTCTGGTGTACTCTGGGGAACATACAGAGTGCTAGAAATTAAGCATGAGTCAATGCATGCAGAGTAAACACCTTATCTGTGGTCCAATCTCTCTGGCCCTGAGAAATTGCATTTTAAGTGTGTTTTGACAAAGAGTGAGAAAAGAGGAAGAGAAGAAAAGTTCTGGTCATGTTGAAGAAACTAAAAACAATGCCTTAAGACTCTACCACTTATTACCTTATTACCTATGTTATTATGAAGCTGTTTAGTAATCACTGAGTTCTCATTTCTTTGACTAAAAAATGAACACTAATAGGTTGCACAGAGGCAATTTTCTTTTTCTTTTTTCTTTTTTTTTGTTTTTTTGGGTCACACCCGGCAATGCTCAGGGGTTTCTCCTGGCTCTGCACTCAGGAATAACTCCTGGCGGTGCTTGGGGGACCATATGGGATGCCGGGGATCAAACCCGGGCCGGCATGGGCCGGCCGCCTGCAAGGCAAACGCCCTACCTGCTGGGCTATCTCTCCGGCCCCAGGGGGCATATGGGATGCCGAGGATTGAACCCTTGAACCGGGCTGGCATGGGCCGGCCGGTGTGCAAGGCAACGCCCTACCCGCTGGGCTATCGCTCCGGTCCCCAGAGGCAATTTTCTTAACACTAAATCAGAGGGTCTATAGCTCTCTCACTTATATATGAGGTGATAAAAAATAATAGCAAGTTTTACTATTACCATGAGGGATTTGGAAAGTAACAGTAGTCACAATCTTGCTCAAATTTCTACTTACTCAAAGCTGTAAGTAGAAACTTCAGCTGCTTCCATTGGTTGAGTTGCTTCCATTCTAGCATTTAAATAATACGAAAGACAAGGTAGTTATAGGGAAGGAGAAATAATAAGATAATAAATTCTTTTCTGAATTTATTGAGTTGGAGGCATATGTGCAACCAGCAGATAGTGACTGTAGATTTGATAGTATTAACAATAGTGGTAATAAAGAAAGACTAATGTGGAAAAATTTGAGTGGAGGATGTGTATCAACACATATATAATATCAAATATTTTATCAATATTTTAAAACCATAACTTCTCTTTTCAC
Organism: Cryptotis parvus; assembly: GCA_021461705.1. NCBI lineage: Eukaryota > Metazoa > Chordata > Mammalia > Eulipotyphla > Soricidae > Cryptotis > Cryptotis parvus. Next base: position 77,798 of record JAJIBD010024491.1, read on the forward strand.
TATCCCATTGTGGTGTAAAAATCATTTTCTTTGACCTATATGTCTTTTACCCATAGCTGTCAATCATTACATTATTAGCTGATAAGGGCTTACATCTCAATTGAGGGGTTAGAAAGGCTAATGAAACTGGAGTTCCTTCAGAATATGAAAAACAGGAACAAGAGCAATCATACAGCAGGTAGGGCAAATACTGTGCATACTTTCAACCCAGGTTCCTTCTTTGGCAAAACCATATGGGTCCCTGAACCCACCAGGAGTGATCTCTGTGCACATTACCAGGAATAAGCCTTGAGTACTTGTGTATGTGACCAAAACTAAAAAAAAAAAAAAAAAAAAAATACTGAGAAAAGAAGCACCATGGTATAGATCTATGAAATTAAATTATTCTCTAGGACTTGACATTAGGAACAAATTATGAGAACATCACTTGATCACTTGAATCCCGTTATTCATCGATTTGCTCGAGCAGGCGCCAGTAACATTTCCATTGGACCCTATCACGTGCCAATGTAGCCCAATGGCATCTGGTTGATTCAGGAATATGAAGAGCCTCAAACCGTTCCTTCAGGGTCTTAACAAGGAAGTCTGACCATCTTGTAGGTGGGCGGCCCACGTGATCTTTTGACATCTCGTGGGATCCAGTCGGTAAAGGCTCTAGTCCAGCGGTTGTCTCCAAATCGCATTACATGTCCAGCCCATCTGATTTTTCGATGCCTTGGCAAAGCGAGACAGCGTCCCTGATTCTGGAATAGCGACGGAGGTCAGAACTCCGGATTCCTTCACTCACTTGAGTGAGGCGTGATATTCCAAGCATAGCTCTTCCGATGCCTTTCTGGGAGACCCGAATAGCATTCTCATCCTGCTTTCGTAGGGCCCAGGTCTCTGAGGCGTATGTTAATGCAGGGAGAAACTGGTGGAGTCAAAGAGATGTGCCCGGGCCGGAGGTTCTTTGTCCTTTTAGCTATTTCTTCGCATTATTCATTACATTATTAGCTGATAAGGGCTTACATTTCAATTGAGGGGGGTTAGAAAGGCTAATGAAACTGGAGTTCCTTCACATGAGAACATACATGTGATCATTGGCACCTCCAAAGGTTTTTTTTCTAATTTTTGCTTTTTAGGACACATCAGGCTTACTCCTGACTCTGCACTCAGTAATCACTACTGGTGTGGCTCTGTGGACCATAAGGAGTACCAGGGATTGAACACTGGTTGGTCACATGCAAGGCAAATGCCCTTCCTGCTTTACTTCTGCTCCAGGCCAAAAGATATTTTTTAATGATTAAATCTAAAAGGACCTCCCCGCCAGGTTGGTAAGGTGTGTCTACAGGCACACAGCCTTGCAGCCAGCAGCAGCGAAAAAGGGACAGACCAGACCCTTGGCCAGCACAGCCACTCCACAGCCATGCAAAGTCTTAGATAATAATGTAGATTAGGACCGGGTACTTCCCAGGATCTTTCACATTTGTACACTGTAATGATCATTGTAGTTGCAACAAACTGGGGAGGTTGATGGGGAATGAGGAATTATAATGTCACACTAGAACTCACTATTGAATATACACATAGAGACTTACATCATAAACCATCAATATCTGTAAGGCAAGCCACAATGTGTAACAGAAGGGAGAGAGATCCAGACAGAGATAGAAAGAGAGAAAGAAAAGGTGCCTGCTGTAGGGGCAAGCTGTGGTTGGGTGGAAGGAAGCGTTGGGACATTGGTAGTGGGAATGGGGCACTGGCGGAGGGTTGGTTGCTGGAACACTGTATGACAGAGACCCAATTATGAGCATCCCTGTAATTGTGTATCTCACAGTGGTATAATAAAAATTACAAAAAAAAATCTAAAGGAAAATACGGTGATATCTTATTATCTAATATTCTCAAAATCATCCAGAAAGCTGAAGATACAAGAGTTCTGAAATAAAGATTCTATGTGACTAATGTTACTCTGATACACCAAAACAGAGAAACACACAGAGAAAAATCTAAAACCCTGATAAACAAATCCTCAAAAATAAAAATAAAAAATTCTCAGAATTATTAGTGAGTCCAATTTGACAATACATTAAAAGGATAACACATTATGTTCAAATAGAATTTTTTCCAGAGATATAAGGATGACTTCAATATATACAAATCACACACATATCAACAAAAGGAAAGTTTAAAATCATCTGACCATATTAATAGATGCAAACAAAGCTTTTGACAAGATTCCACATCTATTTATGGTAAAAATCAAACTCAATAAAATTGGTATAAAGATTTTGTTTTTTGATTAGAGGCCACACTCCATGGTGCTTAGAGCTTACTATTGACTCTGTATTCAAGGATCACTCCAGGAAGGGCTCAGGAGACCATATGGTGCAGGGGAATGAACTTGGATTGACCATGTCAAGGCAAATGTGCTATATATTATAGCAACTCAACAGTCTTAGGCATATAAAGAATTTACTTTAGTAGGATATAGGCTTCATTCAACAAACCCACAGATAATATCACTGTATCACTATATTCCCATTCATCATCGATTTTTTTCAAGCGGGCACCAGTAACATCTCCATATGTCCTGTCTCATGCTGGTAGAGCCCAAGAGCATTTGCTTGCTCCAGGAACATAAAGAGCCTCAAACCATTCCATCAGGTCATGGGAATGAGGTCTATAATTATTACTGGTATCTGGCATATCAAATAAGACACGAGTAGCTTGCCAGGCTCTGCCGTGCAGGTAGCATACTCTTGTAGTCATCTCAGAATCCAGCATTTATTGATGAACTGCACAGCCGCTTGTGGCTGCCCGAACCAGGCTGTGATAGGCTCTTCTGCTGAGCGGGAGTTCTGATGAGAGGGAAGTTCGAGTGTGGAAAATGGCGGCCCTCATGGAGTTGGGGGGGGTCGTCTGGCACTTGTGAGGCTCTGCTGGGGTGGCGGGCCAGGGCTAGAACCTGTTGTCCCTCCCGGGTGCTTCATGAGCGGCTGGGCACAGGGAGAGCCAGTAGCAGCTCTGCTCCATGTCTGTGAGTCTCTGGATCAGCATACCTGGGCCGAATTTTAAAAAGACTGCTGCAGGGTGGGTCTCAATGATCTGGGCTGTGATAGGCTCTTCTGCTGGGTGGAGTTCTGGGCTGGATTTGAAAATGACTGCTTCAGGGTAGGTCTTGATAATCCAGGCTGTGATAGGCTCTTCTGCTGGGTGGAGTTCTGATGAGAGGATGTCTGGATGTGGAAAATGGCGGCGCTCATGGAGTGGGATTGTCGTCTGGCACTTGTGAGGCTCTGCTGGGGTGGCGGGCAAGGGCTAGAACCCGTCGTCCCTCCCGGGTGCCTCATGAGCAGCTGGGACACAGGGAGAGATGGTAGCAGCTTTGCCAAAGGATGTCTACTTTTGCCACTATTATTCAGCATAGTGTTTTAAGCTGTAGCCACAGTAATTAGGCAAGAAAGAGAAATAGGAAACCAGACCTATAGCACAGTGGGTAAGGCACTTGCCTCACACAATGCCAACTGACTTTGTTCCCCAGTACCCCATATGATTCCCCAATTCCTTCCAGGAGTGATCCCTGAGAGGAGAGTCAGGAGTCAGCCCTGAGCACTACTGGGTGTCATACCAAAACAAGCAAAATAAAACAGAATCAAATAATTTCAAAGAGGTAAAAGAGATAAATCCATCACTCTTTGTTCATATGACATGGTAATATACATAAACCTAAAGCCCAGAGAGAGAGAGAGAGAGAGAGAGAGAGAGAGAGAAAGAGAAGTAATATATACGGTAGAGTGTCAAACTACAAATTCAATACAGAAAATTCTATTGCATTTTTCTATTAAATATGAACTAGAAGGGAAATGAACTTGAGGGGGAAAAGAAAACCCTGGGGCTGAGAAACAGAACAGGGTGCATACTTGGCATAAGCCTGATCCAGGTTTCATACCAGCATGCATGATTCCACTTATTTCATGGTAATTAAAAACCTGGAGGCCTCCAAGCACTGCAAGGTGTAGCCCGGGAGGCCCCGGAATAACCAAGGTGGCCTGATAATCCTCGAGTACAGGCCTGAGCAGCCCTGCATCTTTAGGTCCTTGCACTTCAGCCCAGTTGGCCAAGAATCACTAGAGAGGAACCCTGAACCTCCTGAGAATTAGGTAATTCTCCACCAAAACAAAGATTTTAATTTCTAATGCAAATTTGCCTGAAAAAATCAAGTACCAACGAATCCAACTGGGCAAAGGATGTGAAAGGCGTATATATCAAAACTGCAAGTCATTATTAGATAAAAAATGTAAAATTGTCCATGTTTATTTGCCTTGCACACAGCCAACGCTGGCTTGATCCCTGGCATTTCATGAGCGAGGCACCACCAGGAGTAAGCCTCAACATCCCCAGGGCCTGTGACCTCAAGACCCAAAACTTAGAGATGACTACAAGAGTTTACCTGCACGGCAGAGCCTGGCAAGCTAACCGCGTGTTGTATTTGATATGCCAAATACCAGTAACAATTATAGACCTCATTCTGGAATGGATTGAGGCTCTTTATGTTCCTGGAGCAAGCAGATGCCCTTGGGCTCTACTAGCATGAGACAGGACATATGGAGATGTTACTGGGGCCCGCTCGAGCAAATCGATGATGAACGGGAAGACAGTGATGCAGTGACAGTAATAGAAGAATAAACATGGTTCAAATGACCACCCCTAACCAAAGCATTACTCAATGCAATATGAAATTATCAAAATTAGATTGGCATTTTTCATTCCCCAAGGACATCAAATATATACTATTAAAATTTGTATAGATCACAAAACTCCACAAATAGCCAAAGAAATCTGAAGGCATAAAATATGGAAACACCATGCACCCAATTTTAAGCTATATTATAAAGCTATAGCAATCAAAATGGTGTATAAAAGCAGACATTCAGACCAATCGAATCATCTTAAAAGTGGAAGTGAACCTTCACAAACTCGGGTAATTAATACACAACAAACAAGGCATGAATGCATATCTAGTTCTACTGATTCTTCTCCTATAATTTTTTATTATTTTGTGTTTTGGGTCACATAGAAATGCAGGGATTACTCCTGGCTTTGCACTCAGGAATTACTCCTGCTGTGCTCAGGGAACCATATAGAATCCTGAGGATTAAACCCAGGTCAGCTGCGTGCAAGGCAAACCCACTGAACTATTGTTGGGCCCTCACTGCAGCTGAAAATAACTCAAGAACCTAAGGGCAGATGTGTGGATAAGGAAGTTGCTATTAATGTACACAATAGAATAGTACTCAGCTATTAGAAAAGATGAAATCTTGAATTTTGCTGCAACCTGATGGAACTGGAAGATTTCATGTGTGGTTCATGAATGCATTAAAAGAAATCAGAAAGAGAAAGATAAATTTGTTGCACATTTGTAGCCTGTACAAATACAAATAAAGAGACTAAATAATGTCTAAAACACAAATCCTTCCTTTTTGATGACAGAACTAAGGGTACTTAAGGAGGGAGGAGAGTGAAAGAAGGACAAGGGGTCTCTGGACTGTGGTGGAGGGCATTTGTTGGTCAATTTGTGGTGGGCATGGTAAGGTGACTTTATTTGTACCTTTGAAACACTTTTACATCTCTTGTGAGACTATATATTTTTTCATATATATTAATAGTTTCCTTTATGTGTGTATATCTATATATATGCAAAAAAAGGATAAACACCACACACAAAAACAATAACAAAAAGCAAACCTGATGGGTTAATAGGCACATAAACCTCTCTGCTGAAATGAATGCTTAACCTTCGCAAACATACCTTCCTACTAAATAAGTCAAATTAATTATAAAAGATTATCAGTATAACAAACCTGCATTCTTTTCTGCCCCACCTTTTCTGCTTTTTAAAATTATTTTAGGCACAGTAATTTACAATGTTGTCCAATGAAATAATACCATTCAGGATATTTTCCAGCTAAAGAAAACACGCAAACAAGTGGCACAATTGGTATATAATGGAAAAAAACTTTATTTAACATAAAATTTAATGAAAGATGCAAAGGCACCTAAAGGCAGGAAATGAAGGCAAGGTCTCTGAATTTCTCTCTGCTCATTTATTGAAGAGAATGATAGATTAGACAGAAGATCTAGCTTTTATTTATTTTTTTAAAAAAGCCCTTATTGAGCTGTAAATTATCCCAGTTAGTATGACCGCCTTTCACTGAGACAAAACTCTATTGTAGCTCTACTCTAGAATTAAATTATCATTCTCCCAGAATACCTTTTCCACTGTCCATATGGCCTCTGATTTTCAAGCATCTTAATTTCTGATTTACAATATAACTTATTTCCTGAGTTCTCTAGCCTTAGCACTAGGAAAACAGTGGAAAGAGAAAGATCACTTAGAGTCCTTGTTTGCATAGGATGCTGAGCACAAGAGAGGGAAGGGATAGGGGTAGAGCTGGGAGGTATTGGGCACGAGGACAGTGGTGGGGAATGTGGAGGACGGTGTGGTGCTGGATTCTGTTATGCATGGAAACCTATCATTAACAGTATTGTAAACCAGGGTGTCTAAAATAAGGTGAAAAATAGGTGCATCACTTCTCATCAGGGAAATGCAAATTTAGACAGCAATGAGATATCACTGCTGATATCACTGGGACTGGCACACATCATAAAGAACAAAACAATCAATACTGTAGTACTTGTGGAGTTAAAAGAACCTTCATTCAAAGCTTGTGCGAATATTGACTGGTCTAGCCCTTTTGGAAAACAGTTGGACACTCTAAAAACTTTTGACCTATGATCTCAGCTTCCAAATGACCTCTACTTGGTGATTATCCTAAGGCCCCCCAAAACCCTATTCAGGAAAGAGATTTGCACGCCCATGTTTATTGAAGAATTGGTCTCAATGTCCAGAATCTGGAAACAACTCGTGTCCAAGAACAGTTGACTGGATAAAGTAAGTATGATACATAGACACAGTGGAATACTATTTAAGTATAAGAGATGGAGTCATGTACATTGTGGCTGCATGGACCAATCTGTTGAGACTCATTCTGAGTGAAATTAGTAAGGAGAGGGACAGACATAAAACGATCTCTCTCATATGTTGGATATAAAGAGACAAAATAGAGGAATACCGAAAGTGACAATTGGTCTTTGTAGGAAGTTTACCACAGGGGAGGGATGGGGGAAGAATAGAACTGGGAGAAAGGGTACAGGGATGTCTGGAGGTAAGTGTCTCTTTGGTGCAGGATACAGTAATGAAATGTGTTATGAATGAAACTTCATCATTAACAATTTTGTAAATTCACTGTATCACTGTCTTCCCGTTCATCATCGATTTGCTCGGCGAGCACCAGTAACATCTCCATATGTCCTGTATCATGCTAGTAGAGCCCAAGGGCATCTGCTTGCTCCAGGAACACAAAGAGCCTCAATCCATTCTGGAATGAGGTCTATAATTGTTACTGGTATTTGGCATATCAAATACGACACGGGTAGCTTGCCAGGCTCTGCCATGCAGGTAGCATACTCTTGTAGTGGTCTCAAAATCCAGCATTTATTGATGAACTGCGCTCCCCAAGAAGAGGCCCACGAGCCGGGCTGTGATAGGCTGGTCTGCTGGGTGGAGTTCTGACGAGAGAAGTCTGGTTGTGGAAAATGGAGGCACTCATGGAGTGGGGGGGTCGTCCGGCTTGTTGCAAGATTCTGCTGGGGTGGCAGGCCAGCGCTAGAAACCGCCATCCCTCCTAGGTGCCTCGTGAGCTGCCGGGCACAGGGAGAGCCAGTAGCAGCTCTACCCCATGTCTGTGAGTCTCTGGACCGGCATACCTGAGCCGGATTTAAAAGACTGCTGCAGGGTAGAACTCAATGAGCTGGGCTGTGATAGGCTGGTATGCTGGGTGGAGTTCTGATGAGAGAGAAGTCCAGTTGTGGAAAATGGAGGCCCTCATAGAGTGGGGGTCGTCTGGCTTGTTGCAAGATTCTGCTGGGGTGGCAGGCCAGCGCTAGAAACCGCCATCCCTCCTGAGCGCCTCGTGAGAGGCCGGGCACAGGGAGAGCCTAAAATTACTGTGCCTAAAATAACAATTAAAATATCTATAAATGATATATGGAAAAATTATAATCAACTCTTCTACTGCTCACACTGTATTCCTATACCAACGGTGCTGCTGCTATCATAGCTTTTAAAAGCACTAATTTGTGTGTTGAGGAGATGTGTACTCAAGCTATTAATCTTGATATGTATTAATATTTAATACCTGATTGAAATGGGATAAATCAGTATTACTTTAAAATTAATTATACTGCCTTTAAATTAAAAAATGAAAACCAGATATTTATTGTGCTCTAGCTATATCTCTTTCATTCCTACTTCTAGTTCAAACATCTCACCATTAACTGTGTGATTATTTTTATGTCACAGAAACCATGAATTGCATCTTAGTCTCCTGGATTTAGAACGTTACATGTGGTAGATTTTCCTTGAGGGTTTATAAAAGACATTAAAAATATCCCTGTCTTACAAAGATGTCAAATATATTAAGAGCAGGCATTATAGCTGCCTGAACTGGCATGTGCACCTGTTTTGTCCTTCAAACATTTAGAAATACAGGATATAATAGAACAAAATGGTGCTTTTCAAGTAACAAAGCTGGAAATAAAAGAAATAAACACTTCATGCTGTTAAGTAAATAAGCAAGTTTAAACCAGAGTTTGAATTTACCTAATGCTGAGAAGGCTTATAAGAAAATTAAATGGAAAGGTACAAAAGGCAGTTAGTTGAAAGAGCTGTAATGTCCATGTTAGAGAAAGATCATGTGTCCTTAAGCCTTTGAATGGTGAGGAGCTATTACTGATAACTCTACCTCACATGAGTTGTTGGCATGTTTTCTAACCATTAGTTTTTGGGTCGTAGCCAGTGGTGATCAGGGATTAGTACTGGCTCTGTGCTCACGGATCACTCCTGGCAGTACTCAGTGAACCATAGGTGATGTTGGGGATCAAACCTAGGTTGGTCATTGGGAAAGCAAATGCTTCAGCTCCTATGCTATCACTCCATCAAATCCATCAAATAGATCCCTGGAAGCAGTTTCCTCTATTGAAATTGGACTGTGAAAACTCCTTGAAATTGAAATGCAAAAAATCTGAATTCCAAGATTTTTGTGTTTCACAAACACAATTCAAGAATCACAACTGATAAACTGACATATAAAAATGAAACTTAAAAATAAGCTAACCCAGATTCCATACACAAAGACTTAAAAGTCAGCAAGGCCTGAAAACCAAAACAGTAGCTCTAGGGAAGATGAGATCATACTTAAAATATCAGGGTGAGGTGACAGTATAGTAGTTTGAGCTCATGCCTAGCACACACTTGTTCCATGTTTGATTTCTTAGCACTGTATTGCTAGGTGAAGCTTTAGAGGCTATAAGTACCTCCAGGTACAATTCTGAAAGTCCCCAGGCACCTCTGGCCCCACAGAGACCAGCAGCACTGCATGCACAGATCCTTACAATGAATTGACAGCCAGATTGGTGGGGAATCACTCAGACAGCTCATGGCTCCTTAGTACTACTTGAGAGTCTGCATCCCTGCTCCCTTTTCTTTTCTCTCATAGAGAGGCACCCAAGTAAATGTTCAAACATGAAATAGAGTTAACAGAAAAAAAATCAAATTAGAATTTTTGGTAATAGACTATCACAATAGATCATACAGTAAGCATATTGAACATCAGGGTTAAAATACAAACTAAGAGCATGAAGAGCCTCACAAGCGGCTGGGGAAGCTGGAACTCGGCTCGCCCTGGGCCCAGCTGACTATGGGGCCCGAGAGGAGGGCAGATGGGTTTTGGGAGTGGGCCCATCACCTCTGGGGGTCCCGGAAGCAGCCGGATGGGACTCACCCACCACACTAGCCTCCACCTTCGCTGTCCGGATGCTGGGAAACTGCCTCATGACCAGATTAACAGAGCAAAAACCAGTTCGAGTAGCGGCCGCGTGGTCCATTAAAATAGTGGAAACAGTAATGTCCTTTAATGCACTGCATTCCACGATGTGCAGGAAAGTTTAGCGGGAGGGAGAGATAAAGAGGAGAGAAATGACATACAGAACCCGCCAAGTAGTTGAGGTGTGGGAGGGGGAGGGAGGTGGGGACATTGGTGATGGGAGATGGGTTTGGGTGGAGGGATGGGTGTTGGAACACTGTAGAACCAAAACTCTACATGAGCATCTTTCAATTGTATGTCTAAAATGATGTAATAAAATTTGTGGGGAAAAATTTTTTAAAAAAAAAATTATTTTTACTCCCTTGGAAATATAACAAATCTGTAAAAGTCTTGATAAGCATTTTCAAGATGCAAGCCTAAACCATTTTATAGAATAAAAGATAAAGACAATATTAATAATTAAAATGAAAATGGAAAACTATATAAATTTTAAAAAATACAAACTAAAACATAAAGACCAATCCCATAGGTTATGGGAGATTATTTAAATATTACCCAACTAGAAGTATTAGTCTATGAAATCAGGCAGATTGCACTGCAGAAACAACAATTGCAGAGAGATTTAGGAAATGAATGATTAAGCATAAGGGAATATTGTATAGAATATTAAAGACAGTCCTAGTCATTAAAATAATACAAAATAATATCAAAGAGAAGAAAATATATGGATGACAGATCAAGAATAACCAAAGTACACATAATAGTCTTTTTTTGGTGGGGCACTGTCCTTTCACTTTTTGGTTTTTAGGTCACACCAGTGATGCTCAGGGCTTACTACTGGCTCTGTGCTCAGGGATCACTTCTGGCAATGCTCAGGGAACCAAGGGCAATATTGGACTAAATAAAGGCATTATTCAAAAGAATTTTCCAGATTCTGGCTATTGTGAATAATGCTGCTATGAACATAAAAGTAGGGATGGTGTTTCCGCTGCGTATTTTTGGTTTCCCAGAGTAGATTCCCAGGAGTGGTATGGCTGGGTCAAATGGGAGTTCAATTTCTAGTCTTTGGAGGAATGTCCATATTGTTTTCCAGAAAGGCTGTACCAGCCGGCATTCCCACCAACAATGGATGAGTGTCCCCTTTTCCCCACATCCACGCCAGCACTTGTTGTTCTTGCTCTTTTGAATATGTGCCAGTCTCTGTGGTGTAAAGTGGTATCTCATTGTTGTTTTGATTTGCATCTCTCTGATGATTAGTGATGATGAGCATTTTTTCATATGTTTTTTGGCCATTCAATTTCTTCCTTGCTGAAGTTTCTGTTCATTTCTTCTCCCCAGTTTTTGATGGGGTTGTTTGCTTTCTTCTTATAAAGTTCTACCAGTGCCTGATATATCCTGGATATTAACCCCTTATCAGATGGGTATTGTGTGAATATTCTTTCCCATTCTGTGGACTGCTTCTGTATCTTAGTCACTGTTTCTTTTGAGGTGCAGAAGCTTTTTTAGTTTCACGTAGTCCCATATGTTTATGTTTTCTTCTAGTTGCTTTTATCGATGACTGGATAAAGAAGCTTTGGTACATCTACACAATGCAATACTATGCAGCTGTCAGGAAAAATGAAGTCATAAAATTTGCCTATAAATGGATGGACATGGAGAAGATTATGTTGGCGAAATTAGCCAGAAGGAGAGAGACAGATACAGAATGACTGCATTTATTTGCATGGCATAAATATATATGTACATATTATGATACCAATATCCAAGGTCAAGTGAAACATATATCAGGAGGTCTTGTCAAAGGTGGAAATTATCACAAACGTGTGGGAGTCAGAGTTTAGGTAAGACAGAAAAATGGAACAGGGTGCTAATAATAGTCGAGGGTACTAATGCCAACCTAGAACTGAGCATTAAATAGAGGCAAAAGGATACACATGACAACCTTTTTAATGTATGTTCTGTAATCCATAGTCTGGAAGGGAAGGAAAGAGAAAGAGAGAAAAGGGAAAGAAATAAAGAACCTGCCATGGAGCAGGGGCTGGGGAAGGAGGAGGGAACCGGGGATGTTGGTGGTGGGGAGATGGGCACTGGTGGGGGACGGGTGCTGAAACACTGTATGACCAAAACCCAAACATGAACTTTTAATTGTATATCTTTTTATTTGTATATCTCACGGTGGTATAATAAAATACTTAAAAAATAAATAAATAAATAAATAAATAAATAAAGAAATTTTTCTGGCATTGAAAAAAATATTAGTTCTCAGATTTAACATTTCACACAAAGTTTTCAAAAAATTACCACAGCTAAATACATGTGATGACAGAAATATACATCAAGAAAACAATCATATAAAACTTTAAACACAACCAGAGAAAGGTGATAGATTAAGTACAACAAACAAAAATTAACAACAGAAAAAAAAAGAAAAAAATTTTAAAGGACAGAGGAGAAATGACTCTCTACTTAGAATTTCGGTGATAAACTATTCTAAAAAGTAGAAAGGAAATAATGGAATTTTAGAAAAATGTGAGGAGAATTTACCATACACAAAACACTTGCTGTAAAAGCTACAGAAGATTAAATATCAAAAGACTAATTCAGTCTGAAGGAAGAAGCCAAATTCAGGAAACAAAGGTAATTGTGAAGCAAAACTGAAGTTATGCTCTGTGTGTGTGTGTGTGTGTGTGTGTGTGTGTGTGTGCTCTGTAAGGAATCTAGGACTGTTATAGACAAATATTTCCACTTTGATGGTGGGTGTGTAGTATTTACATTATACAACTTAAAACAAAACTTTATATTTTGGAAACATTCTCAAATGTAAGTCTAGAGGGGCTAGGAGATAGTACAATGGTTAGGGTGCATATATAGCATGTGAGAAACCCAGATTTGATCACTGATGGTCTCCTGAGCATCCATGGGTGTAGCCCCGGAGGTCCTCTGAGTGCTGTCAGGGTGACTTCAGTAAACCCCGGCACTGCAGGTTCTGAGCAACATCGCATTGAACCACTGGTTTGATAGGAAAAGAACCACTGGGACGGAGCGCCTAGCCTTCTAAGCAATTCTTGGAATTCCTTTCCAAAATGAGCAAAGAAATTGTTGGGCAAAACTAAGAAAACATTTGTTCTAAGTAGTTATAAAATTGACACTAGTTTTTTTTTTAAAGTATGGAATAGATAGTACAGCATGTAGGGTGGTTGCCTTGCACACAGCCTACCAAGGTTTAACACCAGGAACCTCATGTGGTCCCCAATCAGTTGAGAATGATCCCTGAGCACAGAGATAAGAGAAAGTCCTGAGCACAGCTGAGTGTCACACCTCAACAATATTTTTGGGCATGGTTTGTGAACATGGTGAAAACAAAACATGATATAATTAGTGAAATAGAAAAATAGAAGGTGAAGTGTTACATTTGAATGTCCTTAAATTTCAGAAGTATAGCAGAGAAGTATCTAATGGTCTTTAGACTATTGTTGAAGTGAGAATGTCATAAAAGCAGAAACAAAATAGATGAATATATAATGTCCAACCCAATATAAAAAGAAAAAAAATTGAAGGAAGGAAGGAAGGTTTACTATAAAGATTCCAAGCATACTCACAATCACCATAAGACTATTTAAACTGCATGTGATTATATCCAGTAACCCAAAATTAGAACAACATAAAGCTCGACTGTGTTCTGAAGCACCTAAAACTTAAGCATGCAGAAGATTAAGCCAGAAGGAGAGAGACAGATACAGAATGACTGCGTTTATTTGCATAACATAAATATATATGTACATAGTATGATACCAATATCCAAGGTCAAGTGAAACATATATCAGGAGGTCTTGTCAAAGGTGGAAATTATCACAAGCGTGTGGGGAGTCAGAGGCTAGGTAAGACAGAAAATGGAACAGTGTACTAACAATTGTCGAGGGTACTAATACCAACTTAGAACTGAGCATTAAATAGAGGCAAAAAGATACACATGACAACCCTTTAATGTATGTTCTGTAATCCATAGTCTGGAAGGGAAGGAAAAGAGAAAGAGAGAGAAAGGGAAAGAAATAAAGAACCTGCCACGGAGGAGGGCTGGGGAGGGGAAGGAAACCGGGGCGTTGGTGGTGGGAGATGGGCACTGGTGGCGGGATGGGTGCTGGAACACTGTCTGACCAAAACCCAAATATGAACTTTTTAATTGTATTTCTTTGTAATTGTAAAAATAAAATAAAATAAAAACATAAAAAAATTAAAGGATAAAATATATATTTGAGAAAAATATCAAAATATCAAAAAATGTCTTATTAAGCCATGTGAACAGTGGATAAACACTTGGAGATAAAATAGAATTAAAATATTCTTAAGTTTGATAAAGTTAATAAGAATTAAGATAAAATAATAATTATTATTGCAGTGATAAGAAAAAATGTTGCACAAGAATTTACATAACACTGTAGCACATAGAACATAGCCTAATTTTAGCTATATAACTATATATTATATACATAAAATTCAAATCACTTTAAATAAAACAGAATTCTTAAAAGCAACATCACCACATATCACGCAAAGCAAAATATCAGAGCATTTAGTGATCAAACTAAAAGTGTGATGTAATGGACATGTATTGAAGTCCGTAGTCAATAATTCATATTGAAATCTCCTTAACAAGTAAAGATTATACAGTATAATCCAGCTCACATCGAAAGATTCTACCCCTTCCCTTCCTGTTGTCATTGTGATGCTGTTTGTCCCAAATGTGCTGTTCACACTTTTAACTATGGCCCTCACTGGGATGGGAACAGGGGGTATCACATCTGACTATGGTGTTTGCATAGCTCGTATTGCTACTTGTTGAGATTCACATTTTTATTTTCTTTTTGGGGGTGGAGAGTATACCCAGTAGTGCTTAGAGCTTACTCCTGGCTTTATGCTCAGGGTATCAGTCTTGGTGAGGCTTGAGGGTCCATATTATGTGCCAACGATTGAATTCAGGTCAGCTGAAGCACCTACTTGCTGTACTGTTTCTCCAGTCCCTAACATACTTTATAGTCATAGTGTACTAACACTTACCAGACCTAGAATTCTCTCATGGTGGGGCTTATACCCATTCTGGTGATGGTGTTCATTATGGGTTGCTCTGGTGTCACCGTGCTTAATGATGGCCACAGTTCTGGCTGTGGTGCACATATGGGGTTGCACCCTATCACTGCTGTGCTCAGATTCACAGCTATAGTCAGCTGGAGTTAATACACTTGGTTGTAGCAGGTGTAGCATGGGGGAATTCCCAACAGCAGAGCCCCAGCACGCATTGTGTGGTGTATGTGTCTGATCCCAGGGTCTTTCAATTTTGTTCCTGTTGTTTTCTCTTGTGTTTGTATCACACCTTGCTAGCTCTGAGGTTATTCATGACTCTGTGCTCATGGATTACTCCTGATGGTTCTTGGAGAATCTGATGCAGGGCTAAGGATTGATATTCCTCTATACACATATAATCTGATGCAGGTCAGCTGCAGGTAAGGCAAATATTGAAACTCTTGGACTGTCTCAATTTCTGGAGCCTTCACTAAAGAGTCATTTCCAGATACACAGCATCAAAATAAAAAAAGGTTTTTTGGGTGGTGGGGGTTGTGGTGAAAGGATCACGCCCAGAAACTCATTCCTGCACTCAGGAATGCGTCCTGGTGTTGCTGTCCTGGTGTTGCTGGAGGGAACATTTGTGGTACAGGGATCAAACCCTGGTTAGCTACATGCCAGGTAAGAGTCCTACCCACTATACTATTATTCCAGCTCCCAAATTCAACATTTTTAAGTTCACTGTATACTAGGCTATGATGCCACCTGCCCCTTAAGGGATTGCAGGTGTGGCTGCGATTCCCAGCTGCATCAGCAAGTGGCAGACAGGAGACAGGCTTGCTACACCCAGGGCTCTGCCCCATAGGCCCTTGATGGTTGATGGTCTGACATAGAAAATTACTTGGTCCCCTGGGATGAACCCAGAGACACGAAAGAGCCTGGCAAGCTAGCTGTGGTGCATTCGATATGCCAAAAGCAGTAACAATATTGGACCTCATTCTGAATGAATGGAGATGTTACAGGTACCCACTCAAACAAATCAATAACAACGGGAAGACAAGTGATACAAGTGATACTAGGCTACAAGAGACTCAAAAACAAAAATAACAAAACAATTGCTATGACAGAGAATATTTTATGGTATTTAACTGCAAGAAAATGGCATTCAATTATTAAATTAGGAACTATACTAAAATTTTCAATTAATTTAGAACTGAACCATGAAATATCACATAGCAAAAATGGTTTAGTTCTGTTACAATATTATTGGCATACAAACTGATAACTGGCCTGTATAGATTTAGGTACCTAGGTTCTGGTGTCCCTGGTTTTATGCTGAAGCCACAGCAGTATGGGTATTAACCTGAGTTAGGAAATTGATGTTAGGGTATTTTTTCCTTCTGGCATTCAGCTCAAAAGGGGACCCCTTATCTCCCACCTGGACTCCAGTAACTTCTTCCTCCCCTTATCTTCTTTGGCCCAGAGATGAACTATGTAGCTACCATTAGCCCTGGTTACTATATTGCCTCTTGATATTCCTCTATACACAGATCTTTCAAATAGTCGTGTTGTTAAAAAAAACTCTTCAGTTATACAATTGTGAAAGTGCCACCTTTCCTGTGGGCTCTTGGAGGTAATGAGTGATATGGATTCCAGTTAAAAGACCAGTGTGCAAACTTGGAGGAAGAGAGTAGAAATAAAAGGCAAAAACAGTATTTTTTGACAGAATTACAATATGGACATCAGTGCTATATGCAAAGGGCAGATACCCAATTTTTATTTCCTAGGATACATTCATATAGTCTCCCAAAGCCTACCATGACTTGATTCCTCTACCCTATATTCTACTGATCTGAATCACAGCAAGTCAGGTTAGTTCTGTTGGATCCCCTTGGATTCTAAACCTGTGCTTAGACATCTGAAAACCTCTTTAAATCTGTGCTTCTGGCAGCTGAAAATCTCTCACTTCAGTGACTATTGAGAAGAAGAGAGAGAGACTAGTTGGACGAATGATGATAAAACATTTCACCTAAATCTGTAAGATTCTGCGCCTATATTTTTTCAAAGGGTTTAATCAAGTCAATAAAATATTGACATAGATTGACTTCAGTTAGTGGGTACATAGGTATCATATTTCTGTATGTCTTAAATATGGGATATTTCAGAAGCTATTTTTAGAGAGTAGATCTGACCCACAGAGAGTGGGTGATTTCTGATTGCAGTTCTGCTCTGCGCGTGGCATTACAAGGATTCTTAATCTGGTGTTCCGGGAGCTATAACCAGGTCTTTTATTGGATGGATTCAAGTAGGGAAGGAAGGAGAAGAGGATGAGAAAGGTTAGAAGCTTTCTGAAAGTTGGAACCACAGAATTAAATCAAGCCGACTTCCCACTGGGCTGCCTATGTTTCTGGTATTTTCCCTTCTTACCCTCGGCAATCTTCACACACTGTCACCAGTCCCCATCTGTGGCTCTTGAAGACCCCAGTTTCTCTCTGTGTCCTTCTGATTAGAGATCTAAAGCCCCCCATGTTTTTGAAATTTAAGACATAAGGAGTGATGTTGGGGTCAGGGGACGGAGAGGGTTAAATAATGTTTGCCTTGAAGTTCCAGTTAACTGGACTTGGAAAGCTTATTGGGAATGTTTAAAGTTGACTAGAGGCCCCTATCAGGATTTAAATAAGAGAGCTTGGTCACACTTTCTATAATTAGCTCCAGGCTTTTCTGCCTGAAAGACACTGTCATGAACTTGGATCACACCTGTAGGCTTGGCACCCACTCCTGACCTGTGCCTTCAGCAGATTCAAAATTCTTCCTGTGTTATCAGTAGGCATCATTTGCATGTATTTGTATAAGACTCTAGGGTAGAAATACAAATAGAATGCTCAATCCATGCCTTGCAATTGAGAGATAAAGAAATTGAAGTTTCACTAGTTTTACTTGCAGGACAGATGTTTATGTCTCTGATTTTTCTGACGGTAGGCTTACTCCCCCCCAATTGCTGGACAGAAGATAGTGTAAAACATGTAAAGATTTTTCTCCCTTCAAAACAACACAAAACAATCATATTTTAAACTAAACAAGAAAATTTATAAACCACTGATTCAAGATATGCAATTTTACTTATTAGTGCAGTACTTTATACAAAATATGTTGAGAACCCATGTTACCAAGTGTTGAAGTCCAGATGTGTCAGAACAGCCAGGAAAATAGATGCCCAAGAGAGTTGAGCTTTCATAACACATATGGCTATTTTAGGAACTGCCAGTAAAAAATTTAATTTAATACATTTATTTTTATGATTATGTCATAATGTTCTTGCCCCTTCTCTGAGAACAATGTTGGTTCAGTGTCTTGTGCTCTGATGCGATCTAGGACACTTTTCCATAATGTTCTGAGAGTAAGTTTTTGAAGGATTGGCATAGGCTCTGAAGTCCTAATGCGGTTAAATACTTTTCTTGCATCCAGATATATGATTCTTTGAATACCAGTCCTCTATCTCATCCTTTCCATGAACCCCTTAGTTACCAAGAACATCAAATGATAGTACCTAGGGCGGAGAGTTAATACATGTTTTATTTCTATCTCTGGCACGATGTATGGTCACCACAGTGCCACGAAGAGTGATCTCTGAGCAAGGAGAACAGGAATAAATTCAAAGTGTGGTCCAAATAATAAAACGTGATAAAAGTTCAAAAAATATGGTGACTTATTTCAGTTTGCTAGCCTTTACAGAAGGAAAGAACATTTACAAGTTGTCACTCCTTCCTCCTATTGCTACAGTGAAGGAGGGAGGGAGGGACAAACCAGACTTCCCTTAAAAGTAAACCCAGGAAAAGCTGAACAAATTGAAATGAAAATTCAGGAGCAGGAAAGAGAATAAGAAGATAAAGAAGGAGGGAGATGTTAATTAAGAAACAAATACCAACTTCTAGTTATACCTGAAATACACATCAACCATTTGCTCTCAAATGTCTCAAAATTCTCCCTTATCTCTATTTGCCCAACTATTTTCACCTGTCCACCCTTGGGTTTTGTCCACTTTTCAGCATAGTATTGCCACCTCATCATCAAGAAACCACGTGGTATTGGCCAGGAGACTCAAGCCTGCACGAAAGGCATGTCTTCGATCAAAAGCCAAACCCCAAAACTTTGAGAACAAAGCAGGTAGAGGATTAGAAAGTATGGAAATAAATTCAAAGGGATTACTATAGTTACCTTCATCTTGGTTGAATTCTCTGTCTATGGAGCCATAATATCTCAGTCTTGTTCTGGGTCCTGGCATGAGGAAGAACCAAAGTTGTAGACATGATTGATTCAAGGAAAGAATTTGACAGATTTCATTAAAAAAGAAGTATTGGGATACTCATGCTTATCCAAGATGATCAAGAGAAAATAGTAAAATAGTGATTTTTTTTAAAAAAATTCAAGTGCATTACCTTACTTGACTCATTTCAGTGACTAAAGCCACGTGGGATCTGGGTTTTGGAGAAATGACTCTAAAGATGTTGTTTTTCAAGCACAGAGCTGCCAAATGGATTGGTCATAGGATCAAATAGAAATCATTACAGATTTTGAGATAATGTAATGCACCTATCCACATTTTGGACCTTCTCAAGATTTTCAGAAACTGTCAAGTATAATGAATACATTGTAAATGCCCTAGCCCAAGTAAAATGTGAAATTCATCCACTATTGCTGAGGCTTTTTAGGTGAAAGATATTTCTTTTAATGTTGTATCTATATAATCTGCTTCTTAGTGTGAGCACCTGATTTTTGGGGGGGAAGTGGGGTGCTCAACAGTTTTTTTTTTTTGCTTTTGGGGTCACACCTGGAGATGCTCAGGGGTTATTCCTGGCTCTGCACTCAGGAATTACTTCTGGCAGTGTTCAGGGACCATGTAGGTTGCTGTGGATTAAACCTGGGTCAGCCACATGCAAGGAAAATGCCCTCCCCGTTGTGCTATCACCCCGGCCCTCAACATTTTATTTTTTTTTTTTGGTTTTGCTTTTTTGGATCACACCCAGCAATTCTCAGTGGATATGCCTGGCTCTGCACTCAGGAATTAATCCTGGTGGTGCTTGGGGACCATATGAGATGCTGGGGAATCGAACCTGGGTCAGCTGCATGCAAGGCAAATGCGTGCAAGGCAAACTGGATTATTGCTCTGGCCCCTTTATTATTATGATGTCTTTAATTTATTAAGGAGTATTATTAGCCAGTGTAAGGAGATATTAGTGATTGTCCAGGGCTAATTTTTCACTGTAGGTCAAGTATGGATGCTTCTCTGTCAGGGAGTTGCTGGGGTCCCCAACAATACCAGGGAATGAATTTTCTTTCCATTCTGAGGCTTTCCATTCTGAGGCTTCTTTCCATTCTGAGGCGCCACAGGCCTCAGAGGTAGAGGCCTCCCTACCTATGAGGCCTGTGGAGAATGGATGAAGACTCAGGAATCCAGCACAGTTTTAAAAGGCGTTACTCTCACAGGTTCTGGTATACAATCCAACTGCAGGAAAAATCCCAAACTTAAGTTCCTAGCTGGGCCCTGGCCACGTGTAGGTGTAGAAGCTTAAGCCAAGATGGCCACTACCACGTGCTAAAGCCTAACATGGAAGAAAACGGAAAGGCAGAGAGGAGAGGGAGAAGGCAAAGAAAAGCCAAAATGGCAAAAGGGGCCTTCTCTTTTCTCCTAGCTCATTTTATATATGGAAGCCCACCCAAACCTTCCAGCCCAGCCCTTGAGGTGAAGAGATGAAGCCAGATAAATGACCCTATTGAAATGTAGATCTTTCAGTGGTGCCCTATGGCTCAAGCTTCACAAAAGCCAGAGCTGATTCCCTGAGGCAAAATCTTCCTAGCAGAGCAGGAGGGGCTGCATCTCTGAACCAGAAAACAGTTCAGAATATAATTTGTAGAAAATGGCATTAATACTTTTTTACCATGAATATATAGCCAGCTGATTCCAGATTCTAGATTCTACTAAGGTCCAAAATCCGTCAGAATAATTCACTCTGGCATTACCTTTAGAATTAGAGACACACCAATTTGCCTGGAGGCACACTGGCATGTCTCTTTGAACTAGGAGAATTGATTACATTATGGTTCATCCCAGGTGTCCAAGTACTCTTGGAATATCTACATGTATGTCCCTAAGGGGACCTGTGGGAGCAGGGAAGAGTATTGAACTGGGGCAAGCAAGATTCATGCTAAAAATAGTTATGCTGTATACAATTATGAAATCAATCCAATTCTGCCCAAACTCCTATTGTGCCTGCTCTGGAGATTCCCTACAGGCAGGAAGTAACTCTTCACATAAACTAAGTGTAGCTGGAGCCTGAGGCTCAGTAGAGCATGTAGACCAACACTTCTCATCTTTTAAAAACCCTACCAGTCCCACTCTTTCACCCCTAAATATTATTCCCTGTTACTCATATTTTCTTTGATTCATCATCCCACTCTAATGCTGGACTCCCCTTTCTCTCCTATATGTTCCTTCTGTTCTTTGTTATTTTGGTGCCAACTTTCCCTGATCAAAAATGTTCCCATTTTTTGGAACACACCTGAGCACAAGCCTTGTCTTTGGAGACCTGAATTTCATCTGATCCTGGTCCCAAATGGCCTCCCCAAACACCACTGGGTCAACTGGATGTAAACCTGATGGAACCATCTTGAGTGCGACTATGGAGTCCCTCCCAGAAGACCCCCTTATATTAGCGTGTGCTTAATGTTAGTTAATCCTATGCTTCTTATGTATGCCTCTTCAGGTATCAGAGTAGTGTTTTTCAGACAGCTTAACTAAAACGTGGCTCTTGAAGTAGAAATCACAACTGATGTGAAATTAATGTTACATCATGAATAATCAAGTTCCTGATAAAGACAGTTTTGAAGTGTGACAAATATGATTCAACATAGATTTGAAAATCAGAGTCTGGCTTTTTCCACTAAAATTGTACTGAACTGTATCTTTTAATTCTCACAAAGTTATGATGCATTTCCACGTATTTTTGCTTTTTGTCTGTGCGACTTTTACGAGAAGAGCACAAAAAGTTACCTAATAAGTATCATTAATACATCCTTAATTGCTGGTAGCATGACAGATATACAAAGCAACTGAGAAATGTGTAAGATAAAATATATATGCACATTCAAACAATGACAATCAGCATATGAATGAATAATTGCATCAATAGATAGCTGGGTAGACAAACAAAATACACAGAACCACAAATGTTGCCTTTTGCAGTGGGGTTAAGCCTATAGAATTAGAAATGCCTGAGAATACAGGGCCTGTCTGGGGGGCAACAGTCATCTCAGCATACAAAATCACTTCTCCCAACATGCAAAGACACACCACTGGGGTACAGTAGACTGAGTCTTCAAAACTCCTTTGAATACAAAGCCCTCAATACCATACTTGAAGCTTAACTTTCTAAGACTTTGCATGAAAAATCTTTCCCCTTCCAAGGGATGTCCCTGACCATTTAGGGTTATGTTTTTTCCTTTCTACATCTATTTGTATTATACTGGTTGCTTCCAATCACTTCAAAACATTTTATATGCAATATATTCCAGACGAAAGACTAGTTCTGAATTCATAAGACATCCCTATGGCATGTCTTTTGGCATCAGCTGTAAAATTCCAAAGTACCTAATTTATTTGATTGATTTATTTTTCAATGTTTTAAAGGGTACTAAGCCCAACAGCATGTAATTTTTTCTCTTACCAAATGGAATATGAATGAATAAAAGATAATTGCATTTTTTGTATTCTGTCTGTTATAGCAAAGGTGTTTTTCTTTTCTTCTGGATCTGATGTGAATGAGAAAGCATCTTTTCTTTTTGATGGCAGTAACAGCTCACCCAGCTATTCCTCAACTAAGACCAAATGCAGGCCTGGCCAGAGGACTGTGGCTGTGTTGCCATGATAAAGATACCTGTCTAGATGTTAATGACCATTGCAGGTGAGGGAGGGACTGGGGCTCACACTGAACTTTAGAGTTTTTTTTTTCCTTATTTTTTAATTTTTAAAATTTTTTTATTATACCACCGTGAGACATACAATTACAAAGGTGTTCATAATTGGTTCTTGGTAATACAGTATTCCAGCACCCATCCCTCCACCAGTGCCTCATTTCCACCACCAATGTACCCCCCCCCCTCCCGTCCACCCCCAGGTTGCCTCAATAGCAGGTAGCCCCGTTTCCTCTTTCTCTCTCTCTCTGTCTCTGCATCTCTCACCTCTTCTTTTACACATTGTGGCTAGCCCTGCAGATATTTAGAGTTTATCACTTAAGTCTCTTTGTGTATATTCAATCACGATCACGAATTTTCCCGTTAATCATCTATTTGCTAGAGCGGGCACCAGTAATATCTCCATATGTCCTGTCTCATGCCAGTAGAGCAAAGGGCATCGGCTTACAGGAACATAAAGAGCTTCAAACCATTATATTAGGTCATGGGAATGACCTAAAATAATTGTTACTGGCATTTGGCGTGTCAAATACAACACGAGCAGCTTGCTAGGCTTGCCGTACGGGAGGCATATTCTTTAAACACCTCCAAATAAAGCATTTATTGATGAACCGTGCGGCAAGCGACGCTGAGCCAGGCTGTGATGGGATGATCGGCTGGGTGGAGTTCTGAAGAGAGGGAAGTCCGGATGTGGAAAATGGCGGTGCCCATGGAGTGTGTGGGGGGTTGTCTGGCTTGTTGTGAGGTTCTGCCGGGGTGGTGGGCCAAGGCTAGAACCCACCATGCCTCCCGCTACTCTGATATATTCAATAATGAGTTTTAATCTGCCATTACCATTTCCCCACACTTAGTAAAACACTGGTATCTATTTATATTCTATTAATGAATGCAGTAATTCTCTATCTGTCCTTTTCTTTCTGACTAATTTCACTCAGCATGATAGACTCCATGTCCATCCATTCACGGGTAAATATCATAATTTAGTCTTTTCTGATGCTGCATAGTATTCCATAGTGTAGATGAACCACAGTTTCTTTAGCCAGTCCTCTGTTCTCAAGCATTTAGGTGTTTCCAGATTCTAGCTATAGTGAATAGCGCAGAGATGAATAAAGAAGTACAGATAGTGTTTCTGCTATGTGTTTTTCGGTCTCTAGGTATATTCCCAGGAGTGCTATTGCTGGATCAAATGGGAGCTCAATATCTAGTTTTTTGGAGGAATGCCCATATTGTTTTCCAAAAGGGCTGGACCAGTCGGCACTCCCACCAGCAGTGGATGGAGTCCCCTTTTCCCCACATCCACGCCAGCACGGTTGTTCTTGCTGTTTTGGATGTGTGCCAGTCTCTGTGGTGTGAGATGGTACCTCATTGTTGTTTTGATTTGCATCTCCCTGATGATTAAAGATGAAGAGCACTTTTCATATGCCTTTTGGCCATTCTAAATTCTTCTCTTTGGAAGATTCTGTTCATTTCTTCTCCTCATTTTTTGATGGGGTTGGCTGTTTTTTTCTTGTGAAGTGCTACCAGTGCCTGATATATCCTGGATAGTAACCCCTTGTCAGATGGGTATTGGGTGAATATCCTTTCCCACTCTGTGGATTGTCTTTGTATCTTGGTCACTGTTTCTTTTGAGATGAAGAAGCTTTTCTATTTTATATAATCCCATTTGTTTATCTTTGTTTCCATTTGCTTGGTCAGTGGTGTGTCCTCTTTAAAGATACTTTTCCTTTTGATGTTGTAGAGCATTTCTATGTTTTCTTCGATGTACCTTATAGATTCAAGTCTGATATCCGAGATCTATAGTCCATTTTGATATGACTTTTGTTCATGGCGTTAGAAGGAGGTCTAAGTTTATTTTTTTTACACGTAGCTGAAGAGGCTTTCTTTTTTTTTGCTCCACTTAATATTTTTTGCTCCTTTATCGAAGATTAAGTGGTTGTATATTTGAGAGTGTGTTTCAGGATATTCAGTTCTATTCCATAGGTCTACGGGTCTGTCTCTATACCAATACCACACTGTCTTAATTACAACTACTCTGTAGTAGAGCTTGAGGTTGGGGAAAGTGATACTCCCATCATCTTTTACTTCTTTTTTTTTTTTTTTTTTTGCTTTTTAGGTCACACCCAGGGATGCTCAGGGGTTACTCCTGGCTCTGCACTCAGGAATGACTCCTGGCGGTGCTCGGGACCATATGGGATGCCCGGGATCGAACCCGGGCTGGCACAGGCCGGCGCCGCAAGGCAAATGCCCTACCCGCTGGGCTATCGCTCCGCCCCACTCCCATCATCTTTTTCCCAAGGATTGCTTTAGCTATTCGTGGGGTTTATTATTCCATACAAATTTCAGGAGTGTTTGGTCAATTTCTTTGAAGAACATCATGAGTATCTTTATAGGGACCGCATTGAATCTGTATAAAGCTCTAGAGAGTATTACCATTTTGATAATATTAATCCTTCCAATCCATGAGCAGGGAATGTGTCTCCATTTTTCTCAGGTCCTCTTTTATTTCCTGAAGTAACGTTTCATAGTTTTCTTTATAGAGATCCTTTACATTCTTTGTCAAACTGATTCCTAGGTATTTGATTTTCTGCGGCGCAATTGTGAATGGGATAGTTTCTTTAGTGTCCCTTTCTTCTCTTTCGCTGTTTGCATATAGGAAGGCCATTGACTTTTTGGGTATTGATTTTGTACCCTGCCACTCTACTATAGGAATTGAACTTTAGTGTTTGTTGAACAGAGGCTTTCCTCCTAATTATTTTCCATTTGAAATGTGGAAAAATTAAACTGCAAAAATTAGGGCAAGAATGATAGTACAGAGAGTTGGGTGCTTGCCTTACATGTGGCTGATGTGAGTTTAATCATGGCACCCCGTATAATCCCTCAAATACTTCCAGGAATAATCCCTGAGCACAGGAGTAAACCCTGAGTACTACTCGGTGTGACACCCAAAAAATAGACCTCAAAATTGCAAAAATATAGACTTGGAAATGTTTAGATGTAATGTTTGATGTTATGTTTATAGAGCAATCCTAAGAATTACTACTAAATTGTTTTGATGTATTGTTATAAAATAAATACAAAAAAGAATAAAACCGCCAACGCTTAAAAATACTTTAAATCAAGAGAAATATGAGGTAGAGTGGGGGGAAAGTAGTGCAATTCGTAATGTTCTTTTCTGTATAGTGGGACAGCTATCTTCATTGTGTCTATTAAAACATGATTAAAACAATATTTTTTAAATTTTTTATTATACCACCGGAAACATACACTTACAAGGTGTTCTAATTGGTTCTTGGCAATACAGTATTCCAGCACCCATCCCTCCACCAGTGCCCCATTTCCACCCCAATGTACCCCCCCCCCGTCCCCCCCACCCGCCTTAATGCAGGTACCCCAGTTTCCTCTCTTTCTCTCTCTGTCTCTCTCTCTGTCTCTGCATCTCTCTCCCTCTTATTTTACATTGGCTAGCCCTGCAGATATTTAGAGTTTGTCACTTAAGTCTCTTTGTGTATATCGTGTGTTTTAATCTGCCATTACCATTTCCCATATTTATTAAAACACTGGTATCTATATCCTTATGAATGCAGTCATTCTATATCTGTCCTTTTCCTTCTGACTAATTTCACCAGCAGATAGACTCCATGTCCATCCATTTGCGGTAAATTTCATAATTTCATCCTTTCTGACAGCGCATAGTATTCCATAGTGTAGATGAACCACAGTTTCTTTAGCCAGTCCTCTGTTCCGGGCATTTAGGTTGTTTCCAGATTCTAGCTATAGTGAATAGCGCAGAGATGAATAAAAAGTACGATAGTGTTTCTGCTTGTGTTTCGGTCTCTAGGGTATATTCCCGGAGTGCTATTGCTGGATCAAATGATATTGATGCTAGTTTCTTAACATTTTAGTAGGTTATTTTCTTGACATGAAAAGCATATTTTAAAATATATACTCTACTATATGTAATAATAAAGCAGAATTACAGCTTTACAGCTTTTCTTCATTCAGTCTTTTTTTTTTTTTTTTTTTTTTTTGGGTCACACCCGGCGATACTCATAGGTTACTCCTGGCTCTGCACTCAGGAATTACTCCTTGCCGGTGCTCAGGGGACCATATGGGATGCCAGGGATGGAACCTGGGCCTGCATAGGCCGGCCGCGTGCAAGGCAAACACCCTACCCGCTGGGCTATCGCTCCAGCCCCATCTTTCTCATTCAGTCTTAACCACAATTTATTTTTCTTCTACAAAGAGAAATCTTGAAAACTATGTTAAAAGCAACACAAGATGAAAACAGTACTTTTGATATATATTCTCAAGTAGCTTATCAAGTATTATTCTAATTTTTTATTCTAACTGCTGTATATATCAGTGCCGTCTTCACCTTTATTAGTGTTGAGTATTCTCATTTTTGAAGCTCTCTGTTAGTTTGCTAACAGAGACATAGCAACTGTAAGAATCATATGAAATAGTCTTTTTTCTGTAAAGATTTTCTCCAGGCTGAAACCAGCCACTTCAATGTTAAGTCAAATCTACGGATCTTTTCTTTACAATGTGGACACATGATCTTTTGTCACTGGTGCCACTTCATAGTACAAGTGCCAGCTTGGAATCTCTGTTCTTTGTAAACTTTGGCACAGCAAGCAATTTCCAGATGTACCAAAGCCATTACACAAGTACAACTGAAGAGTATGACCTATAGGAAGAAAGACAATGAAAAAGGTGTGAGCCTTTGACAAAGATTGTGACCCATATAACAGATGTATGTGAACACCTCTGCAAGTCTTGGTGATCCTACAAACATAATGTGTACAGGAGCACAACTAAGAGTGCAACCCCGCAAATCACATATGCAAACGCAGCATTTAAGATAAGGAAGCATGATTCCCTGTGAGCACATAGGCCATGTGTGTAAAGTGCCACCACCTGATGTGTGACTCAGACAGTGCACTGGTAAAGACCAAGACCCCTAACCCAGAGGAAGTTCACATTGTATGAATACAACTCAACCAGTCATCACAACAAAAAGTGCAGGGAAGGAAAGAGGAGAGAAAATATATTGTTTATTTTGGAGATTTTATGTTTGCTATTTTCTTAAGTTTAGTCTATTAGGATTTTTTCATTCAATGCATTAATTTTTAACCTCATAATTTATGATTGCAGTTTATAATCAATTTTTTCTAAAATAGTTTAATAGCAATTATATTATAATATAGCAACATTATGCTATCATTAATGTATATTAATGACTGTAGTCAGACTAATGTAGTCAGACTTCTTTGGGTCAATGATATTAAATATAATCAGGTTTATGACATTATCTTGTCAGGCATCGTGATAAACACTTTATAGGCATTATTTAAATTATTGTTTATAGTAGAGCCAAGAAGAAACCATTAGCATTATGTTTGTTTTGCAAAGAGAGATGTAGACTTTTTAAGGTAACTTATGTAAGTAGCATATTTAGTAAGTAGAAAAGACAAGATTCAAACCTAGAGTTACTTATTCTAATTGATAAATTTATTTTAGAACAATTTCATTTTTCCAGAAATTAAAACCACAACAGCAGTTCAGAGCAGTCCCCTAAATTCTAAGCCTAAATTTCCTTATGTTACAAGGTCCATGGGAAGAAGTGACTCATCCTTAATGATGAAAAGAAATGACACACTTGAGGACTACGAAGTTACTCTGCCCTTCAGGATAGAATTTCAACATTAATTATTTGGTCTTTTTTCTGTACAGGTTGTTTGTCTCTTCTTACCCAGCTACTTATTAATTCAATCCCTTGCTATATCAGTATAAGCTTATGTATACTATTTTTATTTGGTGTATTATAATTCACTACTATTTGCTGATTTTCTTACTCTAATTTTTCCAGCTTTAGAAAATTCCTTCAGCTGGCTTCCATGTTCCCTTATACCTATCCCATCAAATATGTGCATACATTTTTGACACTTTCTTAAACTTTTTGTACTAGAGAATGCTCGATGCTCTTCTTTCATATGTTCCACCCAAGTTGAAAAGTCTATGGTTTCTTCAAGGAGTCTTAGTTTATTCTAGTAAAGATGCAGCTAAGACATTGATATATATTATAAGCAGTTAATTGTGCCTGCTTTAACATGCTAGTATTTCTTTTATAAAGACCCTCTCAGTAACATAGCAAAGAATATATGTATGCACACTAACCTATCTAATCATAGTTACAGTTTTATGTGATTATTTGTATGTGTATTAAATTAAATATTATTTTTGTTGCAACAAGAATCTCTCTAGATTATTTTCTTTTTTACTTTTAACTTTTACCCTCCAACATTTTTTTTAAAAAGCAAAATAAGGTAGCCACAGTAATAATACAGCAGGTAGGGCATTTACCTCATCTAAGGCTGACCTGGTATGAACCCTGGCAACCTATATGATCCCTCAAGTCCAGACATAAGTGATCCCTGAATGCAGAACCAGGAAGAAGCCATGAGTGCCACTGGTTATGATCCTCTCCCTTCCCAAGAAAGAAAAAAAAAACACAGTCTTCACCATTTTCCTTCTTTTATTTTATTTATTTTTCCATTGAACTATAAGATACACAGTTACAAAGTTCTTCATGATTGGGTTTCAGTCATACAATGTACCAATACTCACCGCTCAACCAGTGTACATTTCCCATCACCAAATATTCCCAGTTTCCCTCCCACCTCTCCTCCTCTGCCCCTCTTCCACCAGCCCTGCTCTATGGCAGGCACTTTTCCTCTCTCCCTCTCTCTCTGTCTCTCTCTCTACTTATGGGATTACGATTTGCAATACAGGTACTAAGAGGTATCATGTTTGTTCCTTTGCCTTCTTTCAGCAGCAGTTCTTTTACAGAGTGATCATTTCCAACTATCATTGCCATATTGGTTTCTTCTCTATCTCCACTGACTTTGGCTTCAGGATTTTCAGTCCTTTAATAATTGCTTGATTCCAATCCTATTCTTTATGGAAGATTTAGAATTATTCATTTGTATCCCTTTAAAAAATGAGTTTCTCAATTAGAGTGAAGTGTTTATATGCATTTTATTTGCCTGTGACTCTTACAAACTATTCACTTCCTAAGTGACTTTGGTGAGCACATTGTCACTCACGCCCCTACTATTACTGTGCTTATTTCATACATTTATAATCAAGATAGATTCTGTTGTTATAGTCTGCATTCTTTGCTCAGGTGCCATGATATTCCAAATGAGGTCTTTGATTTACATGAATAAGTTTCTAATTTTGTATTGTAAAGTTCTATAGGACTTGACACATGCAGAAGTCATATACCCAACATTCAGTGTCAGACAATATTGGATTCATTGCCTTAAGAATTCCCTGTGTAACTTACTCTTAATCTTGTTAACCACTGTTATTTTAAATTTCTCCGTGATTGTGTCTTGTTTTAGCGTGTTGTATAGTTGAAATTGCAATGTGTAGTTTTTTCCAGTTGACCTCTTTCACATAAAAATATGATTACGATTCCATCCTATCTCATTTTATTTTCATCACTGACAAATTACCATTAAAACTGTAGTGACATCTTTATTCTATTGAGAGTTCCACATGCTTGTCAGTATTTGGCGTTACTTAAATTTTGGATGCATGCTTTGTAATAGATATGTAGTCATATCTTAATGCTAGTTTCATTTTGATTCCCTATGGTACCGGTGTGCCCATATTTTATGCTCATTTTTAAACTATATTCTACCCTCACATTTCTCTAAGTGAATTTTTTAGATAAAAAAACGCATCTTGGGTGACCGGGTTCTGAGCTGCTCAAGTATTATTAGCTACTGTGCATCCTGCAAAAGAGCTCATGTGTAAATTTCTGCCATCAGTCTTTTTTGTTAAGGAAGGCTTTGGGCAATGACCGGTGTGAGACTACTGGCTCTCTCTGTGCTTATGACACCATATGTATGGGAATAAATGCTTTACACCATATGACTGGGAATAAAAACAGGTTTGACCTATGTAAGACACATGCCTTAACCCTTTACTATCTCTCTGGCTCTATTCAGTCATTGTTGTATTGAAATTCCCTATATTATTTATTTCAAGTTCTGTTTGGGGGGTCACATCCAATCAAGCTTTAAAAGATTATTCCTGGGGCCGGAGCGATAGCACAGTGGGTAGGGCGTTTGCCTTGCACGTGGTTGACCTGGGTTTCGATCCCTGGCATCTTATATCCCCACCAGGGGTAATTACTGAGCGAAGAGCCAGGAGTAAGCCCTGAGTATTGCCAGGTGTGACTAAAAAAGTTAAAAAATTACTCCTGCTTCAGTGTTAAGGGATAACTCCTGACTATTTGGGGAACCACATTGGGTACTGGAGATCAAACCTGTGTTGGCTGCATGAAGGAAGACAAACACCTCAACTCCTGTAGTACTTTATTGCCTGTTTCTGTTTATGCTCTCTTTGAAGCACTTGTTACTATAGAACATATCCTTATTTGCATATTTGTATATTCCATTGTTAATGTTTTTTCCCCATAAAAGCCTAAATTAAAACAGGCAAGGACTCTATTTTTATTATCAATGTTTGCTTTAGCCCAAGGTCTATGATAAAAAGATGTTCAGCTAATGATGAATAAATAAAATACTTATTTTCTAATAATATTTTCCTCAATTCATATTCTCTGTAGGAAACTGAAAGCCACATAAATAAATATAATATTAGATCTCATATCCAAGCATTTGAGAAGAAATGATTCCAGGTTTTTCTATTCATACCCCAATTAGGTCATATTGTACTTACAATGCGTATCCTGTTTATATCACTGAGCTTTATAATTTGTGTCATTTTCATATTTTTAGAACTTTTTCATGGCTTCATGATGATATATTGTATCCTTATTTACCCCAACCTTAATTATTCTATATTTGCACTACACAAAAATTTTAGTAACCTATAAAAATGACAACTGCATAATTATAGTCATATTCAATAAATATGAACTAAATTCCAACGAGTGGAAGAGATACAGTTTATAGCCAAACTCACTTTTCTATCATAGTAAGTTTCACAATAGAGATAAATATGGTTTTAAATGTTTAAATGTGTGTGTTGGGGGGATAAGGAAAAATTGTGAGGAAATAACACTTAGAGTACGGTTTATATAGTGATTAGATATTGAGGAGGTGGTAGTACACAGCAGCAGCATAGCCGGCAGGGCATTTGCTTTGCACACAGTCTTTCAGAGTTCAATCCTAGGTATCCCATCTGCCATACTAGTGAAGACCATGGTATGGAAATGTGGATGAAGAAAGATTGCAAGTAAGACATGAAAAGCAAAGAACAATGAGCGTATTATCTGAATACAATGATCTCAATTTGATATATCCTACATACTTGTACAAGATTCTGAATAGATTCCCATACAGGTAGTGAGAAAAATATAGATGGTAGACTGTATATTTACCAAATATGGAGTCACATTGAAGATTTCTTTTATTCGAAACCAATGCTAAACATCAACTAATCAGCCTAGACCTTTGGTAGCCAATGGTAGAACATGAGTGTACAAATTTGAATCTCATGGTAACTAGAAAAAATTCAGAAATTAATAGAACCAAACAGTCTTTTGGATGAGTCTTAGAAATCCTAAACTCTAATAAATTGAAAAAATATATATATATATGTTTTATAAATATATGTATAAAATGCATATAAGTAGTCAATCAATTGATAACCACAATGATAGTGATAAAAAGATGGTTTACTAGAGGGTGACCAATTACTCAGAAGAATACTATATTTTTGGCTATATTTAGCATATTTGAAAGATATGTCATGAATAGCAGCAAAATTTTTCCCTAAAAGCCCCAGTAGGACAAATTGTAGGCTGGGGCTGGAGAGATAGCACAGCAGGGAGAGCATTTGCCTTGCCAGCACTAACCAAGGTTTGATTCCCCAACATCCCACCACGGTCCCCCCGAGCACCACCAGGAGTAATTCCTGAGTGCAGAGCCAGGAGTAACCCCTGAGCATAGCTGGGTGTGACCCAAAAAAAAAAAGAGACATATTGTAAATTACATCTACAAAAAAAACTACAGTGGTGAAATGAAAATTTTAGTGAATGAAAGCTATGTTTTACAGTGAAACATCCTAATGAATACTTATCACAATGAAATTCAGATCAGTAAAAAAATTATTCTAAGGATAGAGTCATGTATCATTTGTATTTGCTGCTTAACAATTGGCAAATAAAATCCTCCAGGAAACTGACCTCAAAAGAAACATTAATTAAACTCATCTTTCCATCTATTCCTTGTGGGAATTATCTACATCAAAGCACATGAAAAGTAGCAAGCTCCAATTTATTTCATGAGTCTGATGCTTTATTAAATACTGCTATTCTGCAAGTGATTTACAACACCAACTAGAATAGTTCTTTAGCTATAAGAACTATCTAAAAGATTTTCTAAAAGAAACTTAATACATCCATCATGCTCTTATTACAAATTTTGTGTATGGAAAGCATCACATAAGCTCTGATAGAGAACAAAGATGAAGGTGGATGTGGTGTGGTGACATTATACCCCTAAAACGTACAAATATTTACACTGGTGTGAGTCTATGTACCTCAATAAGTAAAACAAAACAAAGATGAATAAGTCAGTCATTGTTTTTGATGAATGTGCTGTTTTGCTATGAAATAGGTGGTTGACAAAAAAATTTGGACAGTTTTTGACTTAACAGAATCTAAGTTGGGCATAAGATAAATTAAATATGATCCTTTGATTGATTATGTGTGGTATTAGAACTAACTTTACTTAGTGTTTTAGCATTTGATCGAGCTAATGGGTAAAACATCTAGGACCTATAATAAATGACTTTTCATGTCTCCAAATAACTCTCCTACCTGTCATTAACTCCTCCACCAGAATCCCTAATAAGTGAAATAAGGACAGGAGACTGAAAATCAAGGAATTCAAATTATAATTTATTCATGCAAGAATCAGTTGATTCTTCGATTCTTTGAAGGGTGATAGCTTTGCTACCATTCCTCCCAAGATTTCTAATGTCACTCCACTACCGGAATCTTGTTGAAATAGCCAAGAAGTAAAGGCGTACACAAACACACACACACCACAGACCTATTTAGAATGAGCTAGTGAGACACAGAAATAAAGATTTTAACTGTGCTTATACCTGTAGGACCTCTTGATACAAGTATTTATAAAAACAGTATTTTTGTGAGATTAAGGGCTCGAGAGAATGTATAGAGGGTTAGTCCCCTGTGCACTGGCAGGAGCAGTTCCTGAGTGCAGAGCCAAGAGTAATACCTGAACATCACTGGCTGAGGTCCAAAAACAAGAACAAAACAGCGAGGTCATTACTCACCAATTATAAAATTGGCAAAATTGAGGCACTGACAAGTACATTTCTTGTGATAAGTACACACTTGTGTAGTTTTAGTGATACATCCCTAGACACCATGCATCTCTAATAGGTGATACAAACATTTTACTGGACTGTGAAATTTGCTGCAAACTTCCAGACACATATATTTTTTATCAAAATGGTTTATGTCGAGACAGATGGCCTCCCCATGATGAACATTTAATAATCCATGGCTTGCAAGGGTACCATAGATTATTTAACTTTATGTCCATCATAGATGCTATTTCATCAAGGTACTCTCCCCATGGACTTAGAACAGATTGAAAGTGAAGACAAGCAGGCTTCTCGCACTCCAGAGAATCAGATAGCCAGAACTCTGGAGATGTGACTCGGACAGCAGATTCTCCTAATAACACTCATAAAAGTTATCATTATAGACTCTCTGTTCATCCTGGGGCACAGAACATGAGCAGCAGGGAGGCAGCTTAAGAATATCTGCCTTTTGGGAAATTGTAAAAGGCCTTTTACCAGAAAACTTGGAAAGAGCAGAACAGTAGCAAGTGAGATGCTTTCATTCCTGAACTTAATTTGAATTGTTGCTATAGAAAGATTACATGTACCACATGGACACTTTATTGGGGCAAAGAAAAGATGCCAAGCTTTCGACAGTAAAATCGGGGACAGCTGCACTCACTTGCAAGAGTATCTTTTGTGTATGTTATGGCTTTTCTAACATCATGCGGCCTTATACTCAAATGAGAGAGAGGGGGTTGGAGGGGAGAGAAGAGAGGAGAGGGAGAGAGAGAGAGAGAAAGAGAGAGAGAGAATCGTGTTTCATAGAGTTTGAAGAGAGCATAATGAACCTCTGAAGTTAGAAAATGATACAAATCCTCTAATTCTAACCTCTTACAGCCCTGGGGTAGAATACATGAAAAATTTCCCCAATTCACCTCAATATTCCCCTTAATGTCAATATTATGCATTAATTCTGGGAATGTGACTAAATTAAATCTTTCTACGCTAATTACTTTGTGTTAGATGTCTCTGAGGTAGGTCATAATAGCATATGAAAAGAAGGATATTTAATATCATCTTTTTAATCGCATCACTTACACATTTATCCTTCTTGCATAAAGAGCATTTCATTATTCTTACTGCACCCTAAGAATCTGGTCTGGGGCTAGAAATGGAGTAAACAGAGATGCAAGTAATTGGTGGAGGTCGGAGTTGATCACTAAGCCCAAATTCAAAATTCAGGTTTTTAGTCACCACATTGTAAAGGTTGAAAACTAGGGCAGTCTGTCACCTTAAGATTTACTTTTAAGGAGGGGCTGGAGTGATAGCCCAGCGGGTAGGGCGTTTGCCTTGCACGTGGCCGGCCTGTGCGAGCCCGGGTTTGATCCCGGCATCCCATATGTTCCCACGAGCACCGCCAGGAGTCATTCCTGAGTGCAGAGCCAGGAGTAACCCCTGAGCATCGCCGGATGTGACCCAAAAAGCAAAAAAAAAAAAAAAAAAAAAAAAGATTTACTCTTAAGGGGTCAGAGAGGAGAGGTTACATGTGATTCACACTGGTTCAAATCCCCAGCACTACATATGGTGCCTTAAGATGTTACCCTAATCCCCTCAAAAATTTTACTTTCATGCCGGAGTCACTCCTGAGCACAGAGCTGGTAATAGGTCCCCGAGTACAGCCAGGTGTGGTTCAATACCATCCCCTCCACCAAAAACAATTATATATACTTGTTTTTTGAAAAAGAACTTAAAAAAATGCAATTTGGTGATTACTACCAAGCAAAAATCTTCCCTAGGTAGTACATTGGAGAGTAACAAGATAATATATAAGTGTTTCTTAGCTAATAGGATAAGAAATTATTGGCAATGGAGAAGCTGAACTGAAGGTTCAAAGGGCTCAACCATGCAGCCTATATATGTAGGGAGCTCTGGATTTGATCCCGGGAACCACATGATTCTCCTAGTCCCTCTAGGAGGGATCCCTAATTACTTTGTGTTACTTTAGCAACAGGAAGGCACCTGGAAGTGGCTGCTTCTACTTCCTGGAACCCAAAGACATTGTTGACAATTGAAAGGGCTGCATGAGAAAACCAGTAAAAACTAACACTTAAGGAGATGTTCCAAGGGACACACACTTCCCTAAAGGAACTGTGTAGATCAACATAGTTTCCTTAGAAGTTGTTTTATCTGAATTTTTCAGTTTACTCATCTTATAGTTCTTTAATTATAATTCCCCCACTTTCTATGTAGAATCAGCTCCTCTTTATTTCTTAATTTTCTTTCATTATTTGTTTTTTTTTTTAGATATTTTATTTATTTATTTATTTTTTACTTTTTTGGGTCACACCTAGTGATGCTCAGGGTTACTCCTGGCTCTGCGCTCAGGAATCACTCCTGGCACTGTGTGGGGGACCATATGGGATGCCAGGGATCGAACCCGGGTCGGCTGCTGCAAGGCAAGCGCCTTACCAGCTAGACTATCACTCCGGCCCTTGTTATTTGTTTTTAATTGAAAAGGTTACCCTATTGGATAACTTAACCAGTTATTTGTTATTATTTTCCTGGCTAAGTTAGCAAATCATTTGCTATAAAAGTAAAAATGGAGGTGATAAGAGTTCTGTCATAATGATAAACTCTGCCATTTTAGCAAGAAAGCAGCTGAAGACAATGTAGAGATGACCAAATATATTAATGCTTCAGTATTTCTTTTAAAAATATTTGTATGGGGCCACACCTCTTGGTGCTGAAGGTAATGGTAGGGATAAAACCAAGGGCATCAACAGGTATCCAAGCATGTGCCTACCATGTAAGAGGTGTCCTTCATTAATGAAGCTTTTCTTTCTTTTCTTTTTCTGTCTATATCCAAAAGAGAGCAGGATTTACTCTTGACCCTGCCCTCAGAGGTCAGAGGTCATTCTAGACCTCGGGGATCAATATGGAGCTTGAGATCAAAAACCTTGTCTGCCATGTGCAAGGCAGGCACCCCTACCATCTGTACTATAGCTCTGACTGGACAAAGAAACATTTTTATGGATACCAAAGTTTATAATCATAGACAATTTTATAGTCATAAAATATCTTTTCTTTTTTTAAAAAGAATTATTATACACCACTCTATACACAATTACAAAAATGTTCATGATTGGGTTTCAATCATACATTACTTAGCACCCACCCCTCCACCATTGCCCTATTCCCATCATCGATGGCCCCAAATTCCCTCACCCCTCTCCAGCCTGCCTTTATAGCAGGAAATTTTTCTTTTCTTTCTCTCTCTCTCTCTCTCACTCTCTGTTTTTTACTCTCTTTTCTTACACTTTGTGGCTTGTCCCTCAGATACTTAGGGATTATCATGTAAATCCCTTTATGTACATTCAATGCTTAGTTCTAGTCTGGAGTTAATATTTTCACAATTAGTAGAACACTGGTATATATTTATATCCCATTAATGAATGCAGTCATTCTACACCTGTCCTTTACCTTCTGACTAATTTCACTCCAGCATGATAGTCTCCATGATCATCCATTTGTGAGTAAATTTCATGACTTCATCTTTTCTGACAGCTGCATAATATTCCATTGTGTAGATGTACCATGTTTCTTTAGCCAGTTTTCTGTTCTTGGGCATTTAGGTTGTTTCCAGATTTTGGCCATCGTGAATAGAGCTGCAATAATACAGAAGTGCAGATAGTGCTTCTGCTGTGTGTTTTTGGGTCTCCAGGGTATCTTCCAAGGACTGGTATGGCTGGGTGAAATGGAAGCTCAATATCTAGTTTGTGGAGGAATGTCCATTTGGTTTTCCAAAAGAAATGTACCAGCTGGCACTCCACCAACAGTGGATGAGAGTCCCTTTCGCCCGCATCCATGCCAGCACTTGTTGTTCTTGCCCTTTTGGATGTATGTGAGTTTCTGTGAGGTGAGACTTATTGTTGTTTTGATTTATATCTACCTGATGATTAATGATGAAGAGCAATTTTTCATATGCATTTTGGCCATTCAAATTTCTCATTTTTGGAAGTTTCTGTTCATTTCTTCTCCCCATTTTTTGATAGTTTGGCTTTTTTCTTCTAGTAAAGTTCTACCAGTGTCTGATATATCATGGATATTAACCCCTTATCAGAAGGGCATTGGGGGAATATTTTTCTCAATCTATGGGCTGTCTCTGTATCTTGGTCACTGTTTGTTTTAAGGTGCAAAAGGTTTTTATTTTTTTATAATCTCATATGAGTATTGTTGCTTCCATTTGGTTTGTCAGCGATGTTTCATCTTTGAAGATACCTTTAGTGTCAATGTTGTAGAGAGTTTTTTCTATGTTTTCTTTGATGTAACTTATAAATTCATGTCTGATGTTGAGATCTTTCACTGTATCACTGTCTTCCCGTTCATCATCGATTTGCCTCGAGTGGGCCCCAGTAACATCTCCATATGTCCTGCCTCATGCTAGTAGAGCCCAAGGCATCTGCTAGCTCCAGGAACATAAAGAGCCTCAGTCCATTCCGAATGAGGTCTATAATTGTTACTGGTATTTGGCATATCAAATACAACACGGGTAGCTTGCCAGGCTCTGCAGTGTAGGTAGCATACTATTGTAGGCATCTTTAAGTCCAGCATTTATTGATGAACCGCGAGGCCGCATGGCGGCAGCCGAGCAGCCACTGATAGGCTGGTATGCTGGGTGGAGGTCTGACGAGAGAAAAGTCCGGATGTGGAAAATGGAGGCCCTCATGGAGTGGGGGGTTGTCTGGCTTGTTGCGAGAATGCTGGGATGGTGGGCCAGGGCTGGAACCCACCATCCCTCCCGGGCGCCTCGTGAGCGGCTGGTCACAGGGGAGAGCCAGTAACAGCTCTGCCCCATGTCTGCGAGTCTCTGGACCGGCATACCTGAGCCGGATTTAAG
Organism: Cryptotis parvus; assembly: GCA_021461705.1. Taxonomy (NCBI): domain Eukaryota; kingdom Metazoa; phylum Chordata; class Mammalia; order Eulipotyphla; family Soricidae; genus Cryptotis; species Cryptotis parvus. The sequence continues at coordinate 117,005 of JAJIBD010024491.1, forward strand.
AAAGACTGCTGCAGGGTGGAACTCGATGAGCCGGGCGCTGATAGGCTGGTCTGCTGGGTGGAGGTCTGACGAGAGAGAAGTCCGGATGTGGAAAATGGAGGCCCTCGTGGAGTGGAGGGTCGTCTGGCTTGTTGCGAGGATGCTGGGATGGTGGACCAGGGCTAGAACCCACCATCCCTCCCGGGTGCCTAGTGAGCGGCTGGTCACAGGGAGAGCCAGTAGCAGCTCTGCCCCATGTCTGCGAGATCTTTAATTCATTTTAAACTGACAGAGGTCTAAGTTCATTTTTTTCACACATAGCTGCCCAGTTTTCTCAGCACCATTTGTTTAAGAGGATTGCTTTGCTCCACTTAATATTTTTTACTCCTTTCACTTGATCACTTGACATCCCGTTATTCATCAATTTGCTGGAGCAGGCACCAGAAACATTTCCATTTGACCCTATCACATGCCAGTGTAGCCCAATGGCATCTGGTTGCTTCAGGAATCTGAAGAGCCTCAAACTGTTCCTTCAGGTTCTTGACGAAGAAGTCTGACCATCTTGTAAGTGGGCGGCCATGTGATCTTTTGTCATCCCATGGGATCCAGTTGGCAGATCTCTTCAACTCCACCGTTTTCCCTGCATTAACATATGCCTCAGAGACCTGGGCCCCTACGAAAGCAGGATGAGAATGCTATTCGGGTCTCCCAAAGAGGCTAAGCTTGGAATATCACGCCTCACTCAAGTGAGAGAAGGAATCCGGAGTTCTGACCACCATCGCTGTTCCAAAGTCAGGGATGCTGTCTCGTTTGCCAAGGCATCGAAAATCAGATGGGCTGGACATGTAATGCGATTTGGAGGCGACCGCTGGACTAGAGCCGTTACCGATGACTTTACTCCTTTATTGAAGATTAAGTGATTGTATATTTGAGAGTGTGTTTCACAATATTTAATTCTATTCCATAGGTCTACAGGTCTGTTTCTATACAAATACTATGCCGTTTTAGTTATGACTGCTTTGTAGTAGAGTTTAAGGTGGGTAAATTGATACCCCCATCTTCTTTTCCCCAATGATTGCCTTAGCTATTCATGGGGGTTTTATTTTCCACACAAATTTCAGGAATGTTTGGTCAATTTCTTTGAAGAATGTCATGGGTATCCTTATATGAATGGCATTGAATCTGCATAAAGCTCTAGGGAGTATTACCATTTTGATCATGTTAATTCTCCCCAATCTGTGAGCAGGCAATGTGTCCCCATTTCCTGATGTCATCATTTATTTCTTGTAGAAACATTTTTGTAGTTTTCCTTGTACAGATCCTTTCCATTCTCAGTCACACTGATTCCTAAATATTTGATTTTCTGTGGTACAATTGTGTTTGGGATCGTTTCTTTAATATCCCTTTCTTCTCTTTCGTTGTTTGCATATAGGAAAGCCATTGACTTTTGGTTATTGATTTTGTAGCCTGCAACTCTACTATAGGAATCTATTATTTCTAGGGGCTTTTTGGTAGAAAGTTTAGGGTTCTCTAGGTATTATATCATGTCATCTGCAAATAGTGAAAGCTTGAACTCTTCCTTTTCTATCTGGATGCCCTTAATGTGCTTCCCGATTGCTATGGCAAGTACTTCCAATACTATATTGAATAGAAGAGGTGAGAGTGGGCCACCTTATTTTGTCCTTGCTCTTAGGGGAAGGCTTTCATTTTTTCCCCATTGAGAATGATGCTCACAGTGGGCTTGTAATAGATGGCTTTGACTATATTAAGGAAGGTTCTTTCATTCCCATTTTACGGAGAGTTTTTATTATGAATGGATATTGGATCTTGTCAAATGCTTTCTCTGCATCTATTGATATGATCATATGTTTTTTTATTTTTCCTCTTATTGAAATGATATATTATATTGATTGACAACTTGCAGATGTTGAACCATACTTGCATTCCTGGGATGAATCCTATAATCTTTGGTTATGATGTATAAATCTTTGTGAAGACTCTTTGGATTCTATTTGCTAGTATTATATTGATGATCTTAGAATCTGTGTTCATCAGGGAGATTGGTCTATAGTTTTCCTTTTTCGTGATGTCTCTGTCTGCTTTGGGTATCAGGTGATATGTGCCTCGTAGAAGCTATTTGGGAGTTTTTCTGTTTCTTCAATTTCCTGGAAGAGCTTGAAAAGGACTGGGAGTAGGTCCTCTTTAATGGTTTGGTAGAATTTACTGGTGAATCTGTCTGGACCTCGGCTTTTGTGTTTGGGCAGACTTTTGATTACTGATTCCATCTCCTTGACACAGGTACACCCGGCAGAGCAGAAACCAGCTTTCCCCGTTGAACCCCCTGCACTCCATGGACCACGAGAGCAACCGGACCTGAGTCCACCATCCCGATGGAGCCTCGGAGGAGGCCAGAGAAACTCCCACACCTTGCTGGCAGCGATCTGTGTCACAATCCACACTCTGCAGCTGGTAAGATCTCCCCCAGCATATTAATCCACTCTCCAGCCCACAGATTAATCCAGTCTCCAGCCCAGCTTGTCAGAAACCCAGCCTACAAGGACCCGCCCTGCAGAGACCCGCCCTTCAGAGGAGAGTATTTCAAACCCAGGAATGCTTGAGCCTCAGACACAGGTACACCCGGCAGAGCAGAAACCAGCTTTCCCGTTGAACCCCCTGCACTCCATGGACCACGAGAGCAACTTCGGACCTGAGTCCACCATCCCGATGGAGCCTCGGAGGAGGCCAGAGAAACTCCCACACCTTGCTGGCAGCGATCTGTGTCACAATCCACACTCTGCAGCTGGTAAGATCTCCCCCAGCATATTAATCCACTCTCCAGCCCACAGATTAATCCAGTCTCCAGCCCAGCTTGTCAGAAACCCAGCCTACAAGGACCCGCCCTGCAGAGACCCGCCCTTCAGAGGAGAGTATTTCAAACCCAGGAATGCTTGAGCCTCAGACACAGGTACACCCGGCAGAGCAGAAACCAGCTTTCCCCGTTGAACCCCCTGCACTCCATGGACCACGAGAGCAACTTCGGACCTGAGTCCACCATCCCGATGGAGCCTCGGAGGAGGCCAGAGAAACTCCCACACCTTGCTGGCAGCGATCTGTGTCACAATCCACACTCTGCAGCTGGTAAGATCTCCCCCAGCATATTAATCCACTCTCCAGCCCACAGATTAATCCAGTCTCCAGCCCAGCTTGTCAGAAACCCAGCCTACAAGGACCCGCCCTGCAGAGACCCGCCCTTCAGAGGGAGAGTATTTCAAACCCAGGGAATGCTTGAGCCTCAGACACAGGTACACCCGGCAGAGCAGAAACCAGCTTTCCCCGTTGAACCCCTGCACTCCATGGACCCACGAGAGCAACTTCGGACCTGGAGTCCACCATCCCGATGGAGCCTCGGGAGGAGGCCAGAGAAACTCCCACACCTTGCTGGCAGCGATCTGTGTCACAATCCACACTCTGCAGCTGGTAAGATCTCCCCCAGCATATTAATCCACTCTCAGCCCACAGATTAATCCAGTCTCCAGCCCAGCTTGTCAGAAACCCAGCCTACAAGGACCCGCCCTGCAGAGACCCGCCCTTCAGAGGAGAGTATTTCAAACCCAGGAATGCTTGAGCCTCAGACACAGGTACACCCGGCAGAGCAGAAACCAGCTTTCCCGTTGAACCCCCTGCACTCCATGGACCCACGAGAGCAACTTCGGACCTGAGTCCACCATCCCGATGGAGCCTCGGAGGAGGCCAGAGAAACTCCCACACCTTGCTGGCAGCGATCTGTGTCACAATCCACACTCTGCAGCTGGTAAGATCTCCCCCCCAGCATATTAATCCACTCTCCAGCCCACAGATTAATCCAGTCTCCAGCCCAGCTTGTCAGAAACCCAGCCTACAAGGACCCGCCCTGCAGAGACCCGCCCTTCAGAGGAGAGTATTTCAAACCCAGGAATGCTTGAGCCTCAGACACAGGTACACCCGGCAGAGCAGAAACCAGCTTTCCCCGTTGAACCCCCTGCACTCCATGGACCCACGAGAGCAACTTCGGACCTGAGTCCACCATCCCGATGGAGCCTCGGAGGAGGCCAGAGAAACTCCCACACCTTGCTGGCAGCGATCTGTGTCACAATCCACACTCTGCAGCTGGTAAGATCTCCCCCCCAGCATATTAATCCACTCTCCAGCCCACAGATTAATCCAGTCTCCAGCCCAGCTTGTCAGAAACCCAGCCTACAAGGACCCGCCCTGCAGAGACCCGCCCTTCAGAGGAGAGTATTTCAAACCCAGGAATGCTTGAGCCTCAGACACAGGTACACCCGGCAGAGCAGAAACCAGCTTTTCCCGTTGCGCGCCGCAAAGCGGCGCGCCTTTATCTCAAACTACCACAAATATTCTACCCACCCCTCTGAGAGAGCCCCACAAAGCAATGAGAATATAGTGCCCGCATGGCAGAGCCTGGCAAGCTGTCCGATGCGTGTTCGATATGCCAAACCCAGTAACAAAAATGTTTATTTTCCTGACCCGAAAGAGCCCTTAATATGGCAGCAGTAAGAAAGGCAAACAAGCAGTGCCTGATAAAATTTCCACGGCTGTCCTAGGCTGCCAAAGCGAAGAAGGACTAAAATGACTGTCTGTGCTTTCAATGCACGTACACTGGCAACGGAAGCATATATTGAGGATCTGATGCTGCAAGCAAGAAAGATCAAATGCGACATCATTGGTCTGACTGAGGCGGAGGAGGCGTCAGTCGCATCATGCTGTATTTGACACGGAGAAGAATTGTTCCTTGGAACATGTGATGAAAGAAGGCGTCGGTGGCATTGGTGTCCTTGTCAACACACGAACATGGCTGTCAACATTGATTCATTTGAATGCCTAACAAACCGAATAGGACGATTACACTTGAGGATATGTGGCCCACTGCCAGCAATTTCTATCTTCATTGTCTATGCACCAACATCCACATACAAAGAAGATGAAATTGAGAAATTCTACATGGAATTGGAGGAGTTCTATAAAAAACATCACACCTTCTACAAGATCATAGTCGGTGATTTTAATGCCAAGATAGGACCGAGAAGATTGGCTGAAGAACTCCACATCGGGACCCATGGCCTAGAATGGAGCGAACAGGGTGAGAGACTATCTGAGTTCATCATGTCCACCAAGACTATTCATGGGAACTCACAGTTTCAGAAGGCTGAAGCGAAACGTTGGACATGGGAATCTCCTGGTGGACAGTTCCACAATGAAATCGACCACATCATCTTCAATCGACGGTTTTGTCTGACCGATGTTGCTGTCGTCCCCCAAATTCCAGACAGGATCGGACCACCGTCTCCTTCGTGCAAAAATTCTACTTCCGTAGCGGGGAGAAAAGGCTGCAAAGTTTAAGAAGAGAACTCCCAGAACGACCACCAACTGGGAACTCTTTAGCACCATTGCGGCAACATGGGAAGATACCATCATTGATGACATCGATGAAGAATACAACCGACTGGTTCAGCACCTCCATGATTGTGCGAAGAATGCCGAGAGAGAGAAAAACACAAAAGGGCGCTTGTCTTCAGAAACTCTCGAGCTCATTCGCCC
>JAJIBD010024492.1:0-54618 GCA_021461705.1 Cryptotis parvus
CTGCCAGCAATTTCTATCTTCATTGTCTATGCACCAACATCCACATACAAAGAAGATGAAATTGAGAAATTCTACATGGAATTGGAGGAGTTCTATAAAAAAAAGATCACACCTTCTACAAGATCATAGTCGGTGATTTTAATGCCAAGATAGGACCGAGAAGATCGGCTGAGAACTCCACATCGGGACCCATGGCCTAGAATGGAACGAACAGGGTGAGAGACTATCTGGAGTTCATCATGTCCACCAAGACTATTCATGGGAACTCACAGTTTCAGAAGGCTGAAGTGAAACGTTGGACATGGGGAATCTCCCGGCGGACAGTTCCACAAATGAAATTGACCACATCATCTTCAATCGACGGTTTTGTCTGACCGATGTTGCTGTCGTCCCCAAATTCCAGACAGGATCGGACCACTGTCTCCTTCGTGCAAAAATTCTACTTCCCGCAACGGGGAGAAAAGGCTGCAAAGTTTAAGAAGAGAACTCCCAGAACGACCACCAACTGGGAACTCTTTAGCAAAATTGCGGCAACATGGGAAGATACCATCATTGATGACATCGATGAAGAATACAACCGACTGGTTCAGCACCTCCATGATTGTGCGAAGAATGCCGAGAGAGAAAAACACAATGGATCTATCACATCTTCCAGAAAGGCAATGGAGAAGATTATCCAGGACTTCTACTCAAATCTCTTTGATAGCCACATCCACCTGCCCACATACCAAATTCCACAGGATGGATACGTCATTCCCAACGTTCTGCCTTCTGAAATAAGACATGCCATCTCATCGGTAAAGAAGGGAACAGCACCAGGCCCAGACAAAGTCAGACCCGAACATCTGAAGAATCTGCCGCCGGTGCTCATCAATACACTAGCTCGGCTCTTCACACACTACCTGTCCGAATGCAAGGTGCCCTCCCAATGGAAAACCAGCAGGACAGTTCTACTGTTCAAGAAGGGAGACATTCATGACATCCGGCAACTATCGCCCCATCTGCCTGTTGTCTGTCATCTACAAGCTGTTTACACGAAGTTATCCTGAACAGGATTAGCAGAACACTAGATGAAGGTCAACCATGCGAGCAAGCAGGTTTCCGGAAAGGATTCAGCACACTCGACCATATTCACACAGTAACCAAGCTCATTGAGGTTTGTAGGGAGTACAAGATGCCGCTCTGTCTCACGCTCATTGATTTACAGAAAGCCTTTTGATTCTGTGGAAACTGGAAGCAGTCATCGAAGCCCTAGTCAAACAGGGTGTTCAAACCCAATACATCAAGATCCTTCGTGATCTGTATTACGGGTTCACCACCAGGATCTCACCATTCTACAAAGAAGTGATCATTGATGTCAAAAGAGGGGTTCGACAGGGTGATACCATCTCACCAAAACTCTTCAGTGCCACCCTCGAGAACATCATGAGACAATTAGAATGGGAAGGAATGGGAGTGAAGATAGATGGTCGGCAACTACACCCACCTCCGCTTCGCTGATGACATCGTTCTAATAACACCAAACATTAGTCAAGCGGCACAAATGCTGGCTGACTTTGACCGAGAATGTGGAAAGGTAGGTCTACAGCTGAATCTGAAGAAAACTATGTTCATGAGAAATGAACTAGTTCCAGAGGCCCCATTCTCTCTCAATGGAACAAACATCTCTGAATGCAGCAGTTATGTGTACCTAGGTCGAGAAGTCAACATGATGAATGACCTAAAACCTGAGCTGCGCAGGAGGAAGAGAGCGGCATGGAATGCCTTCAAAGGCATCGAAGAAATAGCTAAAAGGACAAAGAACCCTCCGGCTCCGGGCACAGCTCTTTGAATCCACCGTTCTCCCTGCATTAACATACGCCTCAGAGACCTGGGCCCTACAAAAGCAGGATGAGAATGCTATTCGGGTCTCCCAGAGAGGCATCGAAAGAGCTATGCTTGGAATATCACGCCGCACTCAAGTGAGAGAAGGAATCCGGAGTTCTGACCTCCGTCGCTATTCCAGAATCAGGGACGCTGTCTCGTTTGCCAAGGCATTGAAAATCAGATGGGCTGGACATGTAATGCGATTTGGAGACAACCGCTGGACTAGAGCCGTTACCGACTGGATCCCACGGGATGTCAAAAAGATCACGTGGCCGCCCACCTACAAGATGGTCAGACTTCCTTGTTAAGACCCTGAAGGAACGGTTTGAGGCTCTTCATATTCCTGAATCAACCAGATGCCATTGGGCTACATTGGCACGTGATAGGGTCCAATGGAAATGTTACTGGCGCCCGCTCGAGCAAATCGATGAGTAACGGGATTCAAGTGATCAAGTGATCATAGAATTACTTACTAGCTCTATGCACATATTATAGATTAACTTAACCTACTCCCTAAATAGAAACTTCTATGCAGAGTTTATTATTGTAAGATTATTAAGATTTTGTACTAGAAAGTGTTAACTTTAACAGGCCCAATTATTTTTCACACAGGAGGTTTAGGGAGGCTAATCACTGCATTCCCGTCAACAGGGGTAGCCAGTCGCCTCGACCCATAGGTCAAGAATTCTCCCTTCCCTCTAATGATGGGAAGCAAAGGCCTGAAGGCCACGGGCCTTTCCTTATCAAGGACCTGAGACCAGCTCAGGCCTTGGCAGCCAGACACTGCACGTGCTGGCATTTTTTTACTATCTTTGTTTTATGCTATAATTGTGTATGATGAAAGCTACGGTTGCCGCAGGTTTTTCTTTGTTCAGTTTCTTCATTACTCAGAGTCTAAGTTTCAGCATAAACAAGCGCTCTAATTGCACACCAAGCATTCTTAGGAGCAACCAAAGGATTCTAGGGGGCTTTGTTGGCGACAGTCCCTTTTTAGGGAAGCACCGTCTGGTAACTGTCCCTTTTTAGGTGGAAGTACCGAAGCCATCCCCTGGCCCAGTGAGCACTTTCATGCTACGCGAGCCAGTGCGGCAGGAGCCGTGGCAGGCCAGTTGTCAAACAAGGTAGTTATCTGAGTGTGTCAGTGCTCAGAGGACCTTATGTACATATATATACCAAATTTAACCTAAAGATAATTTTTTGGAACAGTGTGATAACCATTGTCGAAAAGTGCTAATACCAACCTAGAACTGAGCATTAAATACAGGCAAAAAGATACACATGACAACCTTTTAATGTATGTACTATAATCCACAATGTGGAAGAGAAGGAAAAAGAGAGAGAGAAAGAGAGAGAGAGAGAAATAAAGAACCTGTCACAGAGGCAGACTAGGGAAGGGTGAGGGAATCGGGACATTGGTGGTGGGATATGGGCACTGGTGGAGGGATTGGTGCTGGAACACTGTATGACCGAAACCCAAATATGAACATCTTACGAACATCTTTGTAATTGTGTATCTCATGGTGGTATAATAAAATACTTAAAAAAATAATAATTTTTTTGCTTTGTTTTATTTTTTTGGTAGGAAAGTGTGGGGAAGCACATATACCCAATGGCACTGGGGTCTCCTCTTGGTCCTGCTTGGAATCTGTTCCTGTCTGTGCTTTGGAGACCAAATGCAATAATCAGGAGCCATGCTCGAGTCTCCCACTTGAAAAGCATATACTTCATCCATAGGCTATCTTCCTCGTCCCAGCATTCGTTAATTTTCAATGAAATTTTTAAGTACTAGATGGAACGCCATCTCTTCATTGATATGGGTTGCAAATTCTAATCATTCAGCTCAAAAGGTTATATTCATATTTCTTAATCAACCTCAATATTTACTTTTTGCATTATCCATATTTAAGGAAGAAAGTTGCATATTTCATGGCCGTTGGATAGAAGTGATGTGGTGTTGCATACTTAAGTGGGATTTCTTCTTTCCATCACCACTGCTAGGGTAATAAAATTTAGTGACATTTTTACCTATTTTCTACCATCCTCATTATGAGAGAGGCATCAAAATCTTAAATTTGAAAGTGAAAAGATTAAATTTCACTTCCTATGTAAATCCAAAGAGAGTGAGATACAAAAAAAGAAGTGGTGTGACTGTTGTAAAGTAGACTGACTGTGTGGAATCTTTCCTTAGATATTAATTAGCAAATAGAATTGCTTCTATCTCTAAGTAAGCATAATGAGTATTTTCTTGAATAAAAACTATTTCCATGGCAATCTTAAAATTTCATTAGGGAAGTATAATAGTTTTACGTACTTAAAAATAAAACACAAACTGAATTGCAAAAGCAGAAAAAATTGGTACCAAAATTGAGTACCAAAAATTGATACTCAAAATGTCTAAAATCAAGAGCATGAATTTTTCTGCACTGATGAAATAATTGGAATTTAAAAAAAATAAGTTTTTTAGAAATATGAAAAACTTATTATTCATTTAATCCAAGACAAAGTATTTATTTTCTTTTAAATAAGCAGATAGCATCTATAGTACACTGAATCCACTAAATTATTTAATAACGATTCACAAATTCCAGCAGGAAAATTAGCATTGCCTTAGTCTTTTGTTTCTTTATTAATTTCCCATCATTATCTTGCATATATTCTTATAATAAGTCCACATACATATTATTTTCTCTCTATAAAACTGGAAAGGCGGTAGGGAGTCAATAAAATATTATCATTTCTTTTTGTTTTGCCAAGTTTAAATTCAATTATTTGACTATTTTTTCATAAATTGATACTTTTCTCTATGATACCATTAGCAGTGTTAGACTTATTAAAGTGTACTGAGATAATTTTGAAACTTTATAATTCAACATTATTTATATTAGAATCCAACCTGGCTAATAAATCATGTGTTTCAGAGGATTTTAATAATAGTGACTGCATGAAAATATAATGCCAGGTTAATAACGTTCTGGATGTTTTTCCTGAGGCAATTGAAAATGAGAGCACTTATTTTTATTCCCCCAGTTGAGTCCAGAATGCCATTAGATAAACAGATGTAACTTTTTATTCGTTATTTTATCCTGTTATGAGGCTCAGAGTCTACCTGCCACCCAAAGTGCACATGACTAAAAACTGCCGAGGTGATGAGACTTGTTCATTGGTACCTTTCCACCAAGTGTAATTCTGTTGCCGTACCTGAGTGAACTGCAAGTTAAGGGAGATAAAAAGGTAAATCTCAGGTAGCAACTAAGCAAATAATAACATCTGTCCAGTCCAAACTAAGGCAGATTTCTTTCATAAATAAAAATTACTAAACAAAGATAGACCTTTTTGTCTTTTTAATTTGGGGTATTATATTTTTTGTTTTTGTGGGGCAATGCCTAGCAGTGCACTGGGCTTATTCCTGCTGTGGGTTCAGGGATCACTATCGCTTGAGGCCGACTTAGGAGTCCTTAGCAGGTTTCCGTGACTGAATGCATGAGCCATGCTCAGAGTGAGACCTTTGCCCTCTCTACTGTCTCTCTAGCCCCAAGATACACATTTTCAAGAGAAACATATGTGTTACTAGCTTACTTATGTGCAAATGGATTAAGAGAATCAGAATATGTATAGCTAGGTTCAAGAATTATTGATAAGCCTATAAGGTGGAGATTAGTTATTCATGAAGGGTAAAACTATGGAAAAGTTAATATAATTTAATTAAGAATATGAATCTTTAAAAAAACTTATATCAGTACAGTAAAGATAGAAATCAATGTGTGTGTAAATTATATGGTGGTAATAAGCAACAGGCCTAGTTGGCAAAGTTGATTTCCTAGAAATCTTCTCTGGTCTAGTGATGTTTAGCATGCCCAGTTAGAAACATTCCAACTTGGTTATCCTTGCATGTGTGCTTTATATCATTTCTTCCGCTTATATTTTGGTACCCAAAATTTGTAAATGCTTCTCAAGGATCAAGAAACATCAATCTGGGCACCATTTGACTGGACTTTAAATATGAAATCAATTTTTATTCCCTTAACAAACGCTGCTGCATAACAGATGTCTTTAATCAAATATCTTTGCTCTAAAATCTAATCTGTGTAGCAAAAATATTAGGAAGCTGTAAAGAATTGCCCTGATGCACCTACTGGTTTCTATTTGTACAGTCTTGACTTGAAGCAAATGAGAATGTTTGATGTGTTCAGAGTAGTAATGTGACTTTTTACAGAAAAAGGCAAATCTTTTAACATTTTGGTTTGCTTCTTCAATAAACCCAATAACACGGAACTGAAGGTGGCCTACAGCTCTCAGTCATCGGGAATCCGGGTCCTAGACAAAAAGCGTGCTGAGGAACGCTTGGCAGCAGCAACTTCCTCTATCAAGCTTTCAGATGAGGCCGCGCCAAGATCTCACTAAAGCAGTGAACTCAGCTTACGCTGCTCAGATTTCAAACCTTCGGACACTTAGAAAAACTTCTGCTTTTTGCCAAGCCATGTAAGTCTAATTTAGTATGCACCATTAGGTAACAAATATGGAGAAACACTCATCTGGTTCCTTGTTTTATCATTTAACGCAGCACCATCTTGCTTTGAGGTTTTGAAAACCCGTCAGGAAACTTGGGTGATTGGCTGTCAACTTGATCATTTCTCTTCGTTTTCAACTTTTTTGAACGAATAGTTACTCTTATAATGGGGCGGTTCCCCCGGGCGGCCGCTTTTATTCTGAAATAGAGCCTTCAGGAAACCCCCAGTATTCTAATCACAGCCTGATTATGGGTCTTACCTAAAGTAAGAAACAACTGGGGCACACTGCTTCCCCCCCCCCCTGCCTCACCCAACACCCCCCACTCCATGAGGACCTCCATTTTCCACATCTGGACTTCCTCCTTTCAAAATTCCCCCCTTACTCACCGAGCTCTCTGTCGTATTTGATAGCCAGATACAGTAAAATATAACCTTCCCATACCTGATGGAATGGTTTGAGGCTTTTATGTTCCTGGGCAGCAGGGCTCATTGACAGGTTATGGATTTACTGGCCCGCAGCAACGAGATACGGGAAGACAGTGATCGTGAGACAGTTACTCTTAATTATCATCATGCCATTTCTCTGTGTAAATCATAAAAATTTTTTTTTACTGGTTTGTAGAATTGTATCTTATAGAAAATTGTCATTTAAAATATTTACGTTGTGGGGCCTTACCGCACGAATGGTAAGGCATTTGCCTTGCATGTGGCTGATCCAGGTTGGATCTATATGGTCCCCTGGGCACCGCCAGAAGTAATTATTGAGTGCAAAGCCAGGAGTAACTCCTGAGCACCGCCTGGTGTTACCCAAAAAGCTAAAAATAATTTTTAATTAAATATTTGTGTTTGTATCTCTATATGTCATAGACGACTGAGGTCACCAATATTTTGTGTTGGGCAAATATTTGGTGGTGGCAGGATGTGGTAGCTATGTCCTACAAAGTCATAAATATTAACACTAATGCAAGCGTGTGAACTGAACTATGATAATTAAATTTAAAAGAGTGAACAAACTAATTCATGGATGCAAATGATTTATCTTCCAGAAAGCAGTAGGGCTCTTGGATGATGTGTGAAAAGTAAACCACCAGTTAACTTGAGAGCTGAGGAAGGAATATGACTGGAGACATAGTACAGCAGGTAAAGCACTTGCCTGGCACACAGTCAACTGGCTCAAAAAGTCCTGACGGTATATGATCCCCCGACTAGAACAGGAATAAACAGTCTGGTGTGTCCCAGAAATATAATTAATTAATTTAATTACTTGATGGCATGGCCTTTTCTCTCTACTGATATCATCAAGCAATGTAATTTTTTAAAATTATTTTTAAACCATATAGATTCATTTTATGGATGAGTTAAAGGTTTCTTATTTTTTTAATCTAAATTCCACTAGTGAAATGTGTTTGTTTTTCACAATGCAGCATAATTGTCTTATTGTTTTGTTTTGTTTTAATTTGGGAGGGGTGACACCCACCAGTGCTCAGAGTTTACTCCTATCTCTGCATCAGGAATTACAGTTGGTGAGGCTTAGGGGATCAGACTGAACGTCAGGGATTGAACCTGCCTCTGCCACATGCTAGAAAAGTGTCTTCCCTTCTGTACTACCCAAGGCATCATAATTAACGAAAGATCTTAAATTTCCTAGAAATCTAGTTATTTTATCATTCAGTACAGTTTGCTCTATAAAATACACTTCCAAAAAATGACTATAGGGGCTGGAGCGACAGCACAGCTGGGAGGGTGTTTGCCTTGCATGCAGCTGACCCGGTTGAATCCCCCGGCATCCCACGTGGTCCCCCGAGCTCTGCTAGGAGTAATTCCTGAGCAAAGAGCCAGGAGTAACCCCTGAGCATCGCAGGGAGTGACCCAAAAAAAAAGAAAAATTGACTGTTTTTGTCATAACAGTGACATTTTGTCCAGGAGTAACAAAGACTTAAAATATATTCATTTCCTTATTCCCCTATGTGTCACAGGAATCCTATTTTCAAACTAGCTCATACTATTTTACTTCTCTCTGACTTCCTCAGTCTTTTTATAACAGATCTCAGATTGCAGTGCAGTTAAAATTAATGACTTCGCCAAACATGTAGGAGTTAGACTTAGTGTTCTTTGCTCTCTTTTTCAGACTCTGTGGGAGATTTGATATGTTCTGTGCTCTAGAAACTTCTAATTGAGCATGAAGAAAGCTGGTAAGTCACGATGCTGGAGAATAGCAGCCCCATGTTTTCTCTGCCTAATGATCCTAAAGCACATTCAAGACATGTTTTTCATTTGAAATCTTAGTATTGTTTAGGTATATTTATTGGTATTTAGAATGAGCTCATGAAAATCCCTTTTTGTACCATTTTTTAGTTTAGCTCAGTTCTTTTCTTTTTTATATGAATCTATGAATCTATTATATATAAATCTAGATCTATTGTGAGTAAACACATATATATATATATATATATATATATATATATGATTTGCATGATTTTAATAGCAGGCACCTACTGGTCATATAAATGAGATTGTCTATACTCATGTAAACTGGTATAAACTGGTTTGCTGCTTTTTTGTCTCTATATGTTACAGATGAGTGAGATCACCCAATATTTGTTTGGGGGTATTTTGGTGGTGGCAGGACATGGTAACTAAGTCAATCAAAGTCACAAATATTAACACTATAGCAAGCATGTTGCCTGAACTATAATGGAATTTAAAAGAGTGAAAATAATAATTCATGGTTACAAATGATTTATTTGCTTTGCTGCATTTTTTTTTTCTTTTTTGTTCACAACCTGCGATGCTCAGGGGTCACTGCTGGCTCTGCATTCAGGAATTATTCCTGGTGGTGCTCAGGGAAGGATCAAGCTGGGGTTGGCTGCGTGCAAGGCAAATGCCCTACCGGATGTACTCCTGCAGGGTTCTCTACTTTCTTTATTAATCTGTTCACTGCTTCCCCACAGATGCTCAGTTTATTGTCACTTGTCACTTGTCTTCCCCTTGTTCATTGATTCACTCAAGCGGGCACCAGTAATGTCTCCATTCATTGGGAATGAAGTCCATAATTGTAACTGTTTTTGGCCTATTGAATACATCACGGATAGCTTGCCAGGCTCTGTATGGCTCTAGGTTCATCCAAGGGGGCCCAGTCTTTTTCTCTGTCAGACCACCCAGGGCCCACGGGGCTGAACCCTGGGTGTAGACAAGCCTGTCTCCTGTCTACCACCTGCCAACACAGCTGGGCACCACAGCCACACCTGTAACACCTCTAGGGGCAGGTGGCAGGATTTTTATACTTTCATATAATAAACTCAGTTTATTTTATTTCCATTTATCAAGATGTTAAATATTGCCAGGTTTGGGTGTCTTAAATAAAGCTTGTATGGGCCATTGTTGGTGAAACTGTTAGAGGGGAGAAAAAAAACAGAATTATGTCAATAAATAAGGTAAATAAAATAGACCATGAATACAAAGAGAGAATGAAAGTAACCTGCAATACTACATTGTTTCTATAGCTGCAATGTAAATAGTTTTCAACTTCCTATTAACTAAAAGATACATTTTTGAGAAACAAAAAAAATTATTTGAAAAATTAATGCTTTCCAAACTCTTGACACATGAAATATTTTATTTATGGCACCAAACAAAAATAAATTTTACCATAGCTTTATTTATTGACCTTGAAATGCATAAACTAATTTGATATTTTATCTAATTTTTCAATATAAAATCAAGGTACAGTGACAAATACTGCACAACTTTGACTTATGAAAAGCAACATACTTGCATTTTCCATAAACTTGCCAATCAATATGTGGGTGGTGATGGAAGATTTTAAATGAATGATTTCATCACGCTGACCTTTGAGATCTACAAATTTGATCTAAGCGGTGGAAAAGTCCCCTAATGTGATTTAACATTGTCAGTGACTTAAATAATCAGGGAGGTCCAGCTTTGTATTTCTTTCTGATTAATGGTCAAATTAAAGTTATCTTTCTTCAGTAGTTTCATTAGCAAAAGCCAAAAATCTCTCATTTTATTAAATATAACTATATTAAAATTGTGCAGGTAGTTCATTAAAATACCAGATTATGTAAGGGCCTTCTTGAAATGGTCAGATATAAGAACTCTCAGAAATTTTAAAATATTTCAAGAAATAAATGCTAAGCAATCAATGTTATGAAAAGTCAAAATCACACACAGGAAAGGGCATTAAAGAAAGTAGCATGAAGACTTCAGTGAAGTACTAGCAAATCAGTTAACCATTGGGATAACGCATATTGCTACTACTACTTTGATCCCAACTCCAGGAGCTTGATTATCGCTGTGACTCCTTTCGACTCCTTTTATCATTAATCATGAAGAGGAGACATGTGGTATTGTGCCGAGAACATATATGCAGGAATCTCGGAGTCACGGTGTTTACGGAGGTCCTTGGCTATCCACCAGTGGCAGCACCATTCCAATCATTTAATCAATCACTCTGATCTTCAGTTTCCTGATTTATACTGAGAATCATATCTGTAACTTTTGCTGTTCAAGATTTTGACAAGTAGAATAAAGTTGTTACAAAAACTGATTAGTTCAATAATGTAATGATTATTTCTATTGTCCTTTTTTCATTCGTACACATGTATTAAGTATCCCCAAGGTCACTGACACTTTTATCTGACAGTTTGTTAAAATGTCTCTATTAGCACAAATCAGCATAAGTAAAACTTTGTAAGTTGTATAAATATAGTATTTTGTCTAATGAATCAATATTATTTTTATTGCCAGGCAATATTAGGATAGTAGACAAATGATATTAACTTAGCACTTATGTGAATTGAGATATTGTTATTCATCTTTCTCTGAGCTTATGTGCAAGGTCCTACAAACACACAAGCTATTAAGAGATGACTTCTGAATTATAATTGGTCTAGCTTTATAATTATATTGACTTTATTAAATATCTGATATTTTCACCTGAATATAGAATATAAAAGCCCTTTTATGTAATTAAATTGCTAGAGATCTTATTTCACTTAAAAAAAGTTAAACTCACATTTGAAAGTTCAGAAGTTCTATGTTTAAGAAAATCTGAACATAATACTGATGAATTGAGCCTTAAATTTCTTTTTGTATATTTTAGTTGATTTGTCATATCAAATTTTCAACATAACAGATTCTTTGGAGTTGGAATAATCTTAGCAAACAACTAGATCTCAAACATTTATTTATTTTTTAACATTTTATTATACCACCGTGAGATATACAATTACAACGTTGTTCACGCTTGGGGTTTCGGTCACACAGTGTTCCAGCACCCGCCCTCCACCAGTGCCCCTCAACCACCACCCATGTCCCCAATTCCCTCCCCCTCCCACATCCTGCATAAATGGCAGGTTCTTTATCTCCTCTCTCTCTCCCTCTCTCGCTCTCCTCCTTCTACCACACATTGTGGGTTGCACTATGTACACTTAGAAGCCATCATTTGCATTTTTTGTCTGTATTTAATGCTCAGTTCTATGTTGGTATCAGACCTTTAGACATTTATTCACACATGTTCCCTTCTCTATCTAACCAAACCTCTGACTCCCACGCTCTTGTGGTAATTTCCACTTTTGGTAAGATCACCTGGTATATTTATGTCATACAAATAAATGCAGTCATTCCATGTCTCTCTCTCTTTCCCTCTGACTAATTTCACTCAACATGATTCTCTCCATGTCCATCCATTTATAGGAAAAGTTCATAACTTCATTTTTTCTGACAGCTGCATAGTATTCCATTGTGTAGATGTACCACAGTTTCTTTATCCAGTCATCAGTTCTCGGGAATACTTGGTTGTTTCCAGGTTCTGGCTATTGTGAATAGTGCTGCTATGAAAATAAAAGTGTGAATTGTGTTTCTGCTGTGTGTTTTTGGTTTTCCAGGGTATATTCCCAGGAGCGGTATGGCTGAGTCAAAGGGGAGCTCAATTTCTAGTCTTTGGAGGAATGTCCATATTGTTTTCCAGAAAGGTTGTACAAGTCGACATTCCCACCAACAGTGTATGAGAGTCCCCTTTTCCCCCACATCCACGCCAGCACTTGTTGCTTTTACCCTTTTGGATATGGGCCATTCTCTGTGGTGTGAGGTAATATCTCATTGTTGTTTTGATTTGCATCTCTCTGATGATTAGTGATGATGAGCATTTTTTCATATGTCTTTTGGCCATTCGGATTTCTTCCTTGTCAAAGTTTCTGTTCATCTCTTCTCCCCATTTTCCAATGGGGTTGGCTGTTTTTTTCTTATATAGCTGTATCAGTGCCTGATATATCCTGGATATTAACCCCCTTATCAGATGGGTATTGGGTGAATATTCTTTCCCCATTCTGTGAACTGTCTTTCTATCTTGGTCACTGTTTCTTTCGAGGTGCAGAAGCTCTTCAGTTTCATGTAGTCCCATATATTTATATTTTCTTCTAGTTGCTTTGTTAAAGGTGTTTCACCTTTGAAGATGTCTTTAGCTTCAATGTCGTGGAGGAATTTTCCTATATTTTCTTCAACGTACTTTATGGAATCAGGTTTGATATTGAGATCTTTAATCCATTTTGATCTGATTTTTGTGCAAGGTGTTAGACACAGTTCCAAATTCATTTTTTACATGTAGCTGTCCAGTTTTCCCAGCACCACTTGTTAAAGAGGCTTTCCTTACTCCAGTTTGGACTCCTTGCACCTTTATCAAAGATTAACTGATCATATCTTTGAGGGTGGGTGTCAGGATACTCAACTTTATTCCATAGGTCCACAGGTCTGTTTTTATTCCAGTACTACGCTTCAAACATTTATTTATATGTTACCTAGCAGCCCAAAACTTGAGCTGCTTTTTTTCTGAAAAAAAAGTCATCATTTAAAAATTCTAAAACAAATACTCTAATTTTGAAGATCACTTTTTAATCATTTCTGTGAGTTATACATTTGTGCTTTAAAATAGAAATATATCAACCCCAGAAAGGGAATGAACAATAATAGCCTTACTCAACTGCTCAGCAAAGTTCCCTATTTACTAGGGAAAATATCAGTCATTGTATGTATCTATGTGTGTATGTAAATATATATGTGTGTGTACATATGTGTGTATCATATGTGTGTATAAATATAAATATACAACATATGTGTTGTGTTACATAAAATACTATATATAGTACACCTATACATATATATACATAAGCAATGTATAAATAATATATAGTGTCTAAATAAGCAAAATATCCTTCAGAAAATTTTCCTATTAAAATAGATAACTATGAAATTTTTTATTAAAATTATGAATGAACTCTAAAATATATAGATCCATTTTTTTTTTGGTTTTTGGTTACACCTGGCAATGCTTAGGCATTACTCCTAGCTTTGCACTCAGGAATTATTCCTGGCAGTGCTCATTGGGCCATATGGGATGCCGGGATCAAACCTGTATCAGCTGTGTGCAAAGGAAAATGCCCAACCCACTATACTATAGCTCTAGCCCCAACTTCTCCAAAAAAATTTTTTAGGAGAAAATGCAAGTATTTCAAGTGATCTTATTATTAAAACTCCCATTTTTATATTGTGATATTTTAAATTTGTTCAGACACTATGCTCCTCACCCGAAAAAAGTAAAAAAAGAAGTAAAAGAAACTGTTTCCAGAAAACAGAGAATAGAATTCTGTATTTAACAAAAAAAAAAAACCCAAACTTTTGTTCAAGCTAACATATGATCCTTTTCTGAAAGTAATTTCCTAGAGTTCTTTTTATAAAATAATAACTGTTCCGTATTAAAGAACGCTTTTAGGTTGTTTATTAGCCAGGGAAAAAACCGTCAGAGCTAAACGTTGGAAATCACTGACAAATAATAAAGATTAAGTATCTCTAATGTTTTCCTATGAATCAATAAAATAAATCATGGTTATATTTACAAAAGAAAACAACCCACCTCGATTGACAGACATCTTTGAGAACCACAGCTCACACTTAAGGGAAATAATACCTATATCACATGCCTGTCTATTCATGTTTCTTATCAAATTGAATACTCTATAAAATATACTAGCACATTTTTTGCAACAGTGCTTAACAATAAAATATACTAGCACATTTTTGCAACAGTGCTTAACAATACCCGTAAGGCTTTTAAATGTAGTTATTAGATAGCATATGAAAACAGTTTAGATGATGAAGATAGAAACTCTCTAACATGGTTATTTCTCCTTAACATTGCATCTTTTCACAAGATTCTTTCTACATCCTAACAAAATGGCATCTTTTCTTCTCTTAAATGTATATTTGTCGAGGCTAAAATACATTTAGGAATTGAACATTTTTCTTAAGTTTAAGGATGATGCAATATAATTCAAACACATAATTTTTTTAAAAATAGGTATGTTCTCATTTCATTTATGTAGTGAACTAAAATAAAATCACTTAAGTCAGTAAAATGTCTATTGCTGTCCAAAACATGCTCAACCTAATGGAAAGGAGTTAAGTGAGAACCACTCGTCAAGAGGGAAAGAAAAAAAAACACTTCAAAGATCTAAGCCACAGACAGAGATTCTTATTTTTGAAAAAGTATAGGAAAAGAAGTTTAAAATAGATGAGCTATTTAGTTGAAAACCTATGATCATAGCACCTTTAACTACATCTTAAACCTTAAAAATAACCATTTATATGGCTGTGCATTTGTCAAAAATTGGGTGGATACACGCTACATGTTTTATCTTTAATTGCCCTAGACTGTAGAGTTCATTCTACAGTTTTAGGATTTTTGTTTTAAGTTCTTTCAGAATATATTGAAATAAACCGGTTTCCTCCTTGCTTCAGTAGTTAAGTGAAATGTGGCTTTGCATTCCAAGACATTTTCTCTTCTAGTTCTCCATTTGCCTTCTAGCTTTCCTTCCTTTTGAACACTGCATGACTTATTTGCGGATGAGTGGGAGAATGTTCTTTGTTAAAAATCTGTTTTCTTCCCAATGCTTCATTGCCCTCTAGTGGTTCAGAACTGAATATCTGGAGGCTTCCACCATCTGGAAAGCAAAAGACACCATTTTATGCTTCACTGAGACTGCAAAAATTCATGGTGAGTTATCACAGTGCTTTTTGTATCACCATGAGAAAACATGGTTTCTTTACTTAGCTAAATTGTTCATGCTTTCAGCTTGAAACATTTAAAAGTGATATTACATGCCTGATTCTTAACTATTTCCCTTTTCTTCCTGCATTCCTTTTTCTCCATTTCCCCTCCCTTTTCTCTTCCTGCAACAAGTCAAAAAAATGAATGTTATGTAGTCAAGAAGGACCTGTTGCGTGTGGTCACTTAAATTGATCATTGATTACAAAGTGGTTCTAGGAATTTCAAATCATTTGATACAAAAATTTGAATCAGTATATTAAATCTTGATATTAGACTGGATAACCCGTGAGAAAGCTGTTTCCTTTGTTTAATTTTAGAGACCACATAAAAGGACTCCTGTTTGCATGTTGATTATTTCCATCAAAGCAGTGGGAAAACAAAGAGGCAAAACGCACTCTATTTTAAGGAAGAGGGACTCCATTTAAACCTGTCTGGTATTGTGGTTTTATAACAGCATTCCTTATTTTCAAAGCAATTTGAGTTATAGACTATATTACATAATCAACCTGATATGTATTAGTAAATATTGTTATCTAAATCCTCTAGTAGCAAACATTATATTTTCCCTTCTTTCCTTTCTGGATATGATAAATAAGAATCCAAACTATTGACAAAGACAAAAGTAGATAGGTAGTCACCAACAATGGGCATTTCATTTATTTCCATTGCTTGTACTTAAATATTCATTATCAAACATCCTGTTTTCCTAGTAAGAAGAAGCTTGAAATAGACAAATTAGTAGTAAGTAAATAAAGCATTACTCTTATATAAGTCTTATGATGTTTCTGATATACAAATCAGTGTTCTATCATAAACTGTATATATCTTCATGTTCTTTGTTTTAAACATGGAGGAATGGCTGAAAAGATGTAGGAAGAATTAGAAAGGTCGGACTCAATAGGCTAGTCTTGTTTCTAGGACTGCAATGATCTCAGGTTAGTTGACTGGTTTATATTTCTCTCTCATTTGAGAAACAAACTCTTTCTCATTGAGTATCAAATTCCTCCACACCCCACCACACCATCACCAAAATGAGTGACCTCAAATAACTGAGAATTTAGAGCATTCAAATAAAAACAAACAAAAAAAAAACTAAATATTTTGCTTCTTCACAATACCTATCTATTAGTACATCCCCCAACCCCAACCCAGCCTTCTCAGTAAAGAGATAGCTCCACTTTGCCCCAGAATTATTTACTGATAAATCACAGGCTTCTCTCTGATTTTTGTCCTAGGTTGGCATATGTAATTCTCACAACTTCTGAGATTTGGCCCTTTTGGGTCCTTGGGAAGTAATCTGTGGCAATTATTGTTCACTTGTATCACTTGTCTTCCCGTTGTTCATCGATTTACTTGAGCAGGCACCAGTAAGATCTCCATACCTCCTGTTGCAAGCAAGTGTATCCCAAGGGCATCTGCTCGCTCCAGGAACAGAAAGAGCCTCAGACCACTTCAGGTCATGAGAATGAGATCAATAATTGTTACCCCTTTTTTCGCATATCAAATAAAACATGGGTAGCTTGCCAGGCTCTGCTGTGTAGGTGGTATACTCTCAGTAGAAGGCTCTCATCTTGAGCATTTACTGATGAAACTCAGTGCGGAAAGATCAGTTTTTCTATTGGGTGGAGCTCTGAGTCGCTGTGGAGTCTAGATGTTGAGAATGACTGACCTGATGGTGTGGGGGGGTTCCTCTGGCTTCTTGCTAGGCTCACTGAGATGATAGGCCATGGCTAGAACCTGCCTAGAACTGTATACAGTGTATAAATGTGAAAGATCCTGGGAAGGACCTAATCCTAACATCCAGTATATCTAAGACTGTCCATTACTATCTAAGATTGTTAGAGCCATCATTTGCTTCCAATTATAAAGCATCCAAGCAGTTACATGACCTCCTTCCTGCTCATGCTAATAATACCTTTACATTTACTTCCTCATCTTTTCTTTCCTCTCTAACCAAAAATCTCTAGAATAACAACCTTGATGATTCAAGCAAAAGTCAAAATTCTGAGCTTTTATTTTATTTTTTTTTAATTTTTTTTTTTTACAATTAAAAAGATATACAATTAAAAGTTCATATTTGGGTTTTGGTCATACAGTGTTCCAGCACCCATCCTGCCACCAGTGCCCATCTCCCACCACCAACGTCCCCGGTTCCTTCTCCCCCCCCCCCAACCCTCCTCCATGGCAGGTTCTTTATTTCTTTCCCTTTCTCTCTCTTTTTCCTTCCCTCCAGACTATGGATTACAGAACATATATTAAAGGGTTGTCATGCATATCTTTTTGCCACTAATGCTCAGTTCTAGGTTGGCATTAGTACCCTCGACAATTGTTAGCACACTGTTCCATTTTCTGTCTTACCTAGCCTCTGACTCCCCACACGGTTGTGATAGTTTCCACCTTTGACAAGACCTCCTGATATGTTTCACTTGACCTTGGATATTGGTATCATAATATGTACATATATATTCATGTTATGCAGATAAATGCAGTCATTCTGTATCTGTCTCTCTCCTTCTGGCTAATTTCACTCAACATAATCTTCTCCATGTCCATCCATTTATAGGCAAATTTTATAATTTCATTTTTCCTAACAGCTGCATAGTATTCCATTGTGTAGATATACCAAAAGCTTTTTATGCAGTCATCGATTTTCGGGCACTCTGGTTGCTTCCAGATTCTGGCTATTGTGAATAATGCTGCTATGAACATAAAAGTAGGGATGGCGTTTCCGCTGCGTATTTTTGGTTTCCCAGAGAAGATTCCCAGGAGTGGTATGGCTGGGTTAAATGGGAGTTCAATTTCTAGTCTTTGGAGGAAAGTCTATATTGTTTTCCAGAAAGGCTGTACCAGCCGGCATTCCCACCAACAATGGATGAGTGTCCCCTTTTCCCCACTTCCACGCCAGCACTTGTTGTTCTTGCTCTTTTGAATATGTGCCAGCCTCTGTGCAGCTCACTGTTCATTTAAATCATGAAGAGCTAAGAATTGACCACCTTACATTAATCTGTTTAGGTCAGCAAATACAAATAGTCCCTTCCCTTGAAATAATATAAAAATAAATTTTAATTATAAAGAGGAAGTCAATTACCAGTTACCAAATTTGGCCACTTGCCATGAAAATTTGTGTTAATAAATATATGGAGCAATAAGAAGCAGACTTATTTGTTTTTGGTCCACACTTGGCAGTTTTCAGAGTTTACTCTTGATTCAGTGCTCAGGTATCACTCTTGGCCTACCTAGGAAGATTATATAGAGTGCCCGATATACCTGCTGCAATATGGCTCTAGTCCAGTAATTATAAGCAGATTTGATAGAAAAGGAAAAGGGAAAAATGCACTGGGAGGTCTCAATATTGTATTTCTCCAAATCAAATTTATTTCGAGACATTGTGGTTGGATAGAAATAACTTAAATACAAATGTCTTTGAATTTATTTTTTTAAATTGCTGGAAGTAAATTAACTCTTTCCTGACTTCCAGCTATGAACATTTTATGAATATAGAAAATATAGATTTATGTTCTTACCAGACCCATCCTGACAGAGCTTAATACCTTCTGATAGATAAATATGAAATATGACAGGCACAAAACTGCATGAAATTAAATTGAGTTCATGGACATTAAAGCTCTTCATAAATCCAATAAATAAATTAATGGAAAATATGGTGAGTGTGCCAATATTGAGTGTCAATAATTTTTTTAATCACGAGGGATAAATTTGTTGAAGTTGTCTCAAGTTTTCAAATGCAAATGGTATCATTTACTCATTAAGATCATTTGTTCTTAAATTAATTATGTTTTTACCGCTGGAAATAAATTTTTAAGATAAATTTTATCCTAGTTTAAGAAATCAAGAATTAGAATCTAAACGAAAAACAGTATCTGCTAAGTTGTAGTGCTCATTTGTTACAATAACCTTGAAGAAATAATAGATTTGGATTCAAATAGTTCATAAATATTTTGTTATACCTATTTATAAGCTTAGTTTTTCAAACCACAGAACTATAACACAGACAACAGGGAGTTACCGACTAAGAAAACTTATCATTTCTAAACCTCTTAATATTTTTGTCTGCCTTGTGTAGACTGCAAACAGTCATTCTACAGCTCTGATAGTAGTCATTCTACAACTCTGATAGAAAGGACCAGAAACAAAATTATATACTATAGCCAGGCTTCGAATATTACAGAGTTGGAAGGTGTGTGTGTGTGGAAGATTAAAATGTTTACCATTTAATCTTCTGTTAGGAAACTTTTCTATGACTTGCAGCCAAATACATTCTTACATGATGACACCCAGTTTCAAGGTAATTTCAGAAGGTGAAATAGAATTTCCCAGAGAGCAGATAACAGCATCAGAACTGAAGAACCAGGAAAAGGCTGCAATCAGAAGCCCAATCAACAGAACAGTTTGACACCAGGAGAGTGTGTCACAGAGACCCAGGCTTTGGTTTCATCAAAGCAGTTTCCACATCCTTTGCCAGTGAGGAATAAGCAGGAGCAAAAGCAGGAGGCATGGGGCAAGGTTCTGAAAGGTGATGCAAAGTATCAGAGTCCAGTAAGGAGAAGACAAAGCATGGTGGAAGGTCTCAAGCGTCTTCATGGACCAAGGGAGTGAGTGGTGGCTTGAGAAGGAAGTCATGGGTATGAGAAATTTGGAGCCATTTTGTATACTGTATAAATAACTGTCAAATTAAAACATGGATTCTACTCATTGAAGTGGGAGTAACTGGAATTAATATTCACATTAACTTGGCTTAGCTTCTCTAACATTTTGGCAATGATCAACATCCATCTTGACTGTTAGAAAACAAAGTTCTAACTGTCACTTTTGCTTCTACTACTTGTGTGGTGGGTGAAAGAGTTGAAACTAGCCGGGAACATTGTTTTTCTCTCCCTTCCCTTTAAAAAAAATTATTTTGTTAAGTCCACCATGAGATACAGTTACAAAGTTGTTCTTGATTGAATTTCAGTCATATAATGCTTCAATCCTTGAACACTGGTCCCTTCACCAAGGCACATATCCCACTACCAATGTTCCCCAGTTTCCCTACCACCACCTCTATACTGGTACCTCTCCTCCCTCTCTATCTATCTATCTTTCTTCTATCTCATCTACTATCTATCTATCTATCTATCTATCTATCTATCTATCTATCTATCTATCTATCTATCTATCTATCTATCTATCTATCTATCTATCTATCTATCTATCTATCTATCTTCTCTCTCATTATAATTTTCAATACAGATACTGAAAGGTTCTCATCCCTTGGAACATTTTTATTCATTCCTTTAGCAATTTCAGATCTCCACCTCTTTCTGCTGTGTGGATTCTATAATAATGGTGGCTTTTTGCTGCTCTATTCATTACCAGATTAATTTTGAATGTACATAGGCATGCCAAAGGAAGTGTGGATACAACCAAGAATAGCTTCCCTACCACCCAGCACTCAAGCCCTGACCTCCGGTATTTGACGGGGGAGTGGGGGTGGGGGGGGGCATTCTCAGAACGTACAATTGCTAAGATAGCAGCAGAGTAACAGAGGAAATTACTAAAATGGCTCATTTTTTTTCTTAAGTGATATATTGTATCATGAAATTGAAATTGTCATACAAAATTATCCAAAATATCTATTGAATGTTGTGGTATTAAATTGGAAGTGTCATAAAATATGTAAAAGCACTTTTCTCCAATCTACCAGAAAAAAAATAAAAAATAAATAAGTTATAAAATGGCCTACTAATGGCTACAATCTGCTGCAATGTGGACACCCTTCCTAAGTTAAAAGAGAATTCTAAGGACCCGAGCAATAGTACTGTGGGTAGGGCATTTGCCTTGCCCATGGATGACCTCAGTTTAATCCCCATCATCCCATATGGTCCCCTGAGCACCACAAGTAGTAATTTCTGAGTGTAAAGTCAGGAGTGACCACTGAGAATCGCCATGTGTGACCCAAAAAGCAAATAAAAAAAGATAATCCTGAACTGCACAGTCTGTAGCACAGGCATGAGGTTCAGATAAGACGTACCAGGAAAATATATGTGAGCTGTGAATGGACAAGTGATAAAAGTCAGTAAGATAAGAGAGGTTGAAACAGTGAATCAGAGAGAGGAATTTGTGTCAAGGCTCTTGGTAGAAATATATTGTTTATCTCAGGAAACTTTAAAAACGGAAGGAGTAGGGTCATGCTCAGCTTATCTAATTACCAGAATTGATTGGAAGCGTGAATGGAGAGTAGAAATTTTAACAAATATTCTCACATTGCAGAGTTAGGCTAATGAAAATAAACATGGGTTTCAGGGAAGCCTGGCAGTAGTGGGAAGCAGAGAAACAATTGCACCAAGAAAGGTTTGTTGAGTTTTAAGCCTCTGACTGTATCTTGCCTAGATGCTGGGATATGGCCCGATGAATAAAGTAAAGAAGGTCTCTACCTCGTGGAATTCACCTTACATGAATTAACACCAATATAAGTAAGTTACATGCATAAATTTAAATTATTGAATAAAGTATTAGTTTTTTCCAGAAATTTTAAATGGAGGAAGTTTTTGACAATGACTGGAAATATACATATGACTTGAGTATGATGAAGATCAACAGAATGTTGGAAGCACCCATATGGGACCATATGAAAGACCATGCCCTCACTTGGCTATATGGTGTGCACATATGTTTAAGTGAGTTTTTCATAGCCACATGTGTCTGTGAAGCTAGAAATCCACGGCTATCTTGCAGATATGACTCTAGTGTTTAGTGATTGATGACTTTGGTCTCTGAGCTACTCTGTTTCTTCTATTAAATTTATTTCAATGAAAGTTTTCAACATCTCTCTGTTCAGTTTCTATCTATTGTCCAAGGTCTGTGTGGCATGGTCTATTCTGTGTAACTTCTATTCAGACTCTTGTTTTTTCTCTCTCTCTCTCTCTCTCTCTCTCTCTCTCTCTCTCTCTCTCTCTCTCTCTCTCTACTGATTATGGACTCCCCAAAACTCCTTACTTTAACTTTTTAAATGTGATGTCAAAATCCCACATAGAGAATTTGTATTGGAGAGAAAACTCATAAAATGTTATCTATAAGCTTCAGTTTGTTTCTGAACCAAATATGTGACTCTGTTGTAACTCCTCAAACTAGTGAAGTTAAATGGCAGACCACACAGCAATCCACGGGAGTCTGTCAGCTGAATTTCTTCACCCAGGGACACAGAACATGAGCCAATCACTAAGAATAGAACATAATTAAATCCTCTAATCCAGGTCAAAGACCCTTTCTTTTGATCTCATCTTCCTAAGTAAACATCACCTTCTCTCTAGGCCTTCTTTTTCTCCTGAAAATATCAATAAGATTTGATTTGCCTTTTATGCATTAGAATGTGTAAATGGAGCAAATTTAGTCTAAGCTTTAGCTGAAATCACAAGACGATTGATTTCTACTTTCCTTATGAGAAGCTAGTAATCAGTCCAAGAGAATGCATCACACAGAACTATATGCTCTCACGAGAAATAAAGTGATCTTGAAATACCTGAGTCCCAACCTAAGGTTAATGACAATTCATGATAGTATTGACCAAGAAAGTACTTTTCTACTATTCCCTCTGCCTCCTGCGCTGACCCTACCCTCTCTAAAACATTGGAGCACTCAGAAATGGCCGTGTTCCAGAGCATAAGGTACGCTTAGAACAGCCAATTAGAAAAAAAATACCCACAACCATGGCCTTTTCTCACTTAAAAAAAATCCAAGTGTTCCATATGACCCAGAAATACTGCTCTGAGGAATATACCGTAAGGCCCCAGAATATAATGCAGAGAAATATCTGCACTTCTATGTTCATTAATTGCCAGAATCTGGAAATAACCCTACTGTGCAAGAACAGACACTTGGATAAGGAATCTGGTACATCTACACAGTGGAACACTATGCAGCTGTTAGGAAATGTAAATTTACAAAATTAGTATATATATGAATGTACAAGGAGAATATCATGCTGAGTGAAATCAGTCACAGGGAAAGGGACAAACAGAATGTTTGCGCTCATTTGCACTTACCAGGCAAGTGATAGCAGTCAGAAAAGGTCTTTCAGAAATATGCCCCTCCACAAATTCCAATTTGAATTGGGCATATTTAATCTCTATCTATTTTGATGAAGGAACTTGAGAACTGCTCCTTGTCTACGCTAAAACCTGCACTCAGTACAATCCTGACCTGTCTGAATAAGGTTTGTGGGGCACATTCTGCTCCCCTGTTTCCCTTTGTGTCCTCGCTGCCTGATCGCTACCAGCAACATGAAAATCAGACTTCTTATTCTCTCAGTTCTTCCATTATCTTTGTGCTGAATTTGTGCCAGACTCTTACTCATCTATTTTACAAAATTGCTATTGAAAATATTACCCAGGACTCCTCCATTTCTAAGGCTAAAGGCTAAGACTTAGTCTACATCTTACATGACCTAACAAAAGCATTTGGCACAGTTTGACAGTTCCATTTGCGGCAACTCTTCCAGAATGCTACGTGGGTTGATATTCTATCTTAATCTCTTTTGGTACTTTCTGTGCCTTCACTAATTGTTCACATTGGGAAGCTTTAAATCTGGGACAACTAGAAATTGTATGTTATTCACTTTTAATTTAGTAACAGTGATTTATGAAAACTATTGGCCATTATGTTTCAGGCACATGATGTTCCCAGTGTTCCCAACTCCAATCTCACCACCAGTGGCTACATCCCTCCACCAATGACCCTAGATTCTGTCCCACTCCCCCACCTGTCTCCTTGCAACATGTTTTCAGCCTAATTATTTTAATGTGGGTCCCATGCTTATACTACTGCTCAGTCTCATGGCGTAGCCCTAAATAGATACCTCACCTTTACACCACAGATGAGCCCCCAGAACCCCTGAACATTGCCCCTATGTTATTTCCAGATTGCTCCTTCTGATTTTCTCCCTCCACCCACCATTTCTCTACTTCCGTGACATTTTCATTTCTGTATTGTAAAGTTAATGGTTTGGGTACTTTTAATAGCTTCCATTCGCTCTACATGTTATTTTCTATGCCACAGTTTAGTAAGAACATCTAGTGTCTGTCTGTGTCCTACTGATTGTTTCACTTAACATGAGATCCCTCCAATTACATCCGTGTTGCAGTTAATTGCATGATTTCATCATACCTTGTGGCTGCAGAGCATTTTCTAAGCGAACTCTTTGGTAGGACATTCAGTCTTATATATAAAATTCTCCAACATTTAAATTTTCAGTATAACTCTCAATTTTCAGTATAACTCTCAATTCAGTATAACTCTCAATCAGTATAACTCTCATTCAAATTTTCAGTATAACTCTTCTCTCTTGGACTCTGGGTTTATACAATTACTGACCTAATCTACGCTTCTCTTGCAATTCCAATTACCATTTCACATGTAAATAACAAACTCTAATCTTTATCTTAAACTCCGAACTGTAAGGTTTGCTTGGACCAAATAGCGATGAGGTAGCGACATTCCCGGAATCAAAGATTTCTTTGCTCCAGTAGGGAATACAGAATTGACGGCCCACCTGGTGCCAGGAAGCTACCAGATTGAGTTCCATGATTCCTGATATAGACCCCCCTACAGATAACTGAAGGCCAGACCAAACATTCTGGTCCCCACTGGTTTCTGTTCCCTTTTCTTTGAAGTTTCCAAGACAACTTAATTATTGTCTTGGAAACCCTGATAAGCAGCTCTCAGGGCATGGCTCTACTCCAGCCTCCCCAGAGGTTTGTAGGGTTGGCCCGGATGCGCATCCCAATAAACATCTATTTCTACACTACTGACTTTGTCCCTCTGCCTGTTCCTGCTAAGGCCAGCGATCTATCACATACGTTGGTTTTTCTCTGTTATGGCTGCTTAGCAACACAGTCTCCCAGTTACTCAGCCTCTAAAATCTGGTGGTGTTCTTCCTTTTGTTCTTTCACACTTAGTATCTCTTTCATTAAAAAAAAATTAACTTTAAAGTATAATTGGATCTATTACCAAGCATAAAAATGTTTAGCCACCCTACAAGGTGTCAATATCAACTTTGGAATTAATTATTAATCACTATATAATGATGATCAACTCCTGCTTCTACTTGTGCTTTAAATAAGTGTAGAAACCTTATTAAAAGTGTTTAAGTGATTCGATCAGAAGGAAGCGTCCACAAGCTCCCATTTCATCTTTCTTTCTAAAAATAAGTCATTTTATTACTCTGCTTAAAACTTTCCAAGTCATGTGAAATAAAATTCTTGTTGTGGTCTCAGTATTTTAAGACCTAAACTATTTACTTCCACTTTTCCCAAAACACCACGGCTATTTCTCTTCTACGCCCCTGAATAATTTTCAGTTGCATTGTCTATTTGCCATTCCAACAAACTGAGGCGCATAGTTTGGATCTAAGTTCTGCTGTACTCTCTCTCTCTCTCTCTCTCTCTCTCTCTCTCTCTCTCTCTCTCTCTCTCTCTCTCTCTTCTCTCTCTCTTTCTCTCTCTCTCTGCACTGCCAAAGGTCTTCCTTCAGAAAACCTCGTGGGATATTCCTTCACCTCAAATTTTTCACTTTTTATTTTTTACTGTTAACATAGTGTAGGTTACATAACTATGATAGCGTTTGCCTTTCTACTCAGTTACTGCACTTCTCTACCAGAGGAGTACTGAAGAGCCTCCACTACTGACCTCTTAGACTTTTAACAAAACACCATGATTTACAATATGGTTGTTTCAGTTTTTCAATATTCCAACACCAGTCCCCCACCCACGTGCCCTTACCACCACCAAATACCCTAATTTCCAACTCATCCCCCAAGCCTGCTCTATTAGCAGGTGCAAATTAGTTTACTTTATGTTGCTTATTACAACATATATCTTGTAATGGGTGTTGGTTATGTCATGATCTTTTCCTGAGTTACTAAATGCAAATTGGGCAACCTGTGTTATAGTTTTCACTTATTGAATTTAGTGGGCTTCTACTCAATTTTTTAACAAAATTATTCTAGTTAATTTGTTACACATATTCAATATTCAAGCCCAACCCAACTATTATTGTTTACAATATTTCCAAACATCCCTTAAGTTTGCTCCTATAGCAGAGCCTGAATAATTTATTTTATATAGCTTGCTATAACTAATTTGCTAAAAATAGTCAAGAAACATTTTCTTAGAAGAAAGTTAGTGAAGATTGTTCAATCTCACCATGAAGCCATTAAGCCCTTGTATAAGAAATTACATGATATGTTGTTACCAGGTAGGCATTGTGAGTATATCTTTTGTAATTGGTTTTCTTCTACTTTACACCCCATTAAATGTGGGGTCCTACTCATTATATCAGTATAGTAGCATCTGAGATGTCACCAGGCAGCAACAGTGGCCGTGCACTCTAGGAATTCCAGAATTTTTAATGGGAATTCCAAAATGTTTAAGCGTGTAATTCTTCTCTACATAGCCTTCTGTTTTCCACTTGGTTTGTAATTGTAACTTTCACCCTGAACTTCCTGTTTCCTGGCTTGCCTTGTTTTCTTTCATAGTACTTATTACTATCTAGCATGCTATGTTTATTTTTTCCTGTATATTTTCCACTGCCCCCTAGCTCTTCATGATCATGTATGCCATATCAGAGAGATAGTTTTATCAAATAAGTATCAAGCTACTATAATAGAAGGTCAAACACATGGTGAGTGCTCAAAATATTTGTTTAATGAAGTCTATGCATTGCTTTCTTATCCTCTCTTTCGCTCTCATACACCCACAGCATATTTTGTCCAGATAAATATCCTATATTAAAAAAGCACTTTACAAATGATAATTTAATTTGTATCTTAACATGCTGAAGATGATATGTACCATATGTTTCCTTCATTGATTTCAAACTGATAGAGTCAGCAAGGAAACAATTCAATATCCAGCAAGGATTATTGTTCACACATACTGCAAAGTTCACACTTATTGAAAAGTTCTGTAAATCACAGGGGTTTAATATATCTTTCAAAAATAAAACTTTACGTGGACATAGACACACGGGGCAGAGCTGCCACCAGCTTTCCCCATCCTGGGCTGACCATGAGGCATCCTGGAGGGAGGGTGGATTCTGGTCCCTTCCCACCCCCAAGTAGACCGCAGAAGAAGCCAGAGGAGTCTCACCATAATCCCAGCCATTTTCAATGTCCACACTCACAGCTTGTCAGAGCCCCACCCATGAGAGCAGCCAATTTCAAGCCCAGATATGCTGGTCTTGGGAGCTAAAGTCACTGGACTTCTGTAGAGATGAAGCTGGGGTCCCTTTCCCCTCCTCTGTCCACTCAGAGAGGCCTGGTGGACCAATCCACGAACTGCTATCAGGCTGTTGGCCATGATGCAAAGACTCAGACACAGACATATGGCCAGCGCTCTGTCAAACTAGTAGAAACCAATCACATTCTAGAAACTCAGAAAGTAAATTCAAGAGCAGAAGTCTGCCAAATTTGCCCATAATAAACCAGTGGGGAAACAATGGAGTTATTAATACCATTTCAATGAATGTGCTTTAATTGTCATACCATTAGTGCCAGTGAGGGAGCAGCAGGGGTGGGTGGGAAATGAGGGTCTTTGGTAGTGGGAACACACTGGTGGTGGGAGTGGTGTTGAATTATGAATCTTCCTAAAACTGTATTAGGAAAACATTTTTACTTTGTAAATCATGGTGTTTTAATTTTAAAAAACATTAAAAAAAAAAAGACAAAATAAAACATTTTGTTTCACAATTCTGAAAATTGCATATAACCATTAAATGTGATGATCTTAATATTTGTCCCAAATTTCTCCTTTTTGTTTGAAAAATTAAATAAGAGGTATTTTGTCAATTATTTAACATAAATAAATGCTGAAAACAATTTTTTTGTACTGAAAGTGACTTTCCTGTGACTCACTGAAGATTTATAAGTAGTATGTAACTCTCTCTCATCGTGTTTGAAATGTCTATCGCATAGGACTCTGCAGTCAGCTCAGTGGGAATGGGGCATGGATTGAAGGAAATGAGACAACGTAGTGAACAAAAGCAATTATTATGTTCAAATACATTTAGTTGGATCACTGTGACTTAAAATTTTTTTATTATTAAGTTTTAATATAGCATTTACCTTTTCTCCAGAATCGTAATTGTTTCTCACTCTGGAAAAACAGAGCCCTTTATACTTTCCTATCTCCTTTTGAACTTTACCTTTAAATTCTACTCTCTGCTGATACATTAATCCGTATAAATACAAAAATAGCCTTTCATGAGTTATTAAATAACTTCCCCATTGTCTATTTGTGTTGTTACAGGAGCACCCTGAAGACTAAAACACTTAATCCAAAATAACTAAGCCTCATCCCCCCCGCCCCGAGGAGCAGCAGCTGACCTGTACGCAGCGGAAATATTCCCCAGCTACACAACGACAGCAGATCACCAGCATATTAGCCCGCCACGAAGGACACCAAGAGACCAGAGAGAATGCTGTGCTTCCAAACAAACAAGCAGGCTCCTGATAAAATATAAAACTACAAAGAGAGGAGACTTGTGAAGGCTTGGAAATATTTAACGGCATGGGGACTTGGTACAGGACAGCCATCTCAGAACCCCCCCTTCTCTACATTTCAAAGGCCTTCCTGGCTCAAAACATTAGCACAGTAAAGGCCCTAGGTGAGAGCAGGGAGGGAACCGAGGGCACGGACCCTCCCGCTCCAAACAGGGAGGAAGGTCGAGCTGGGGGATAAACAGCCGGCCCCGCCTCCCGGCCTCCCCCCGGGGGATCTCGCCTGAGCGTATCCCCTTGGAAGTTTCACACGGGCGCCACTGGCCACACGGGCTGGGGTCTAGCCGAACCCAGCACGGGTTTTTCCTTTGCTGATTTGTAGCCGACCGTGATAAGTAAAGCCCTTTAAAACCGCACGATCCTGAGTGTACACCATCCCGCCGGCCGGGTAGAAGGGAACTCGCCGCGCGGGCGCCATGTGAGTGTTTGAGGAATGTGTCAGGGAGACAATTTAAATGAAAGGAAATTGAGTTAAGTTTCAATCCACTTTTGGACTGTTATCTCATTATAAGATTTATTAGTATAGCAGAAAAGTATTTTATGTACATCTGAGGGAGAAAATCGTTTAAAATGGCCACTCTATAGGAGTCTTTCATTTATTTGTTTGTTCATTCCAAATTATACCAAAGCTCTGTGGTTAAATTATACCAGTGGTCCAAATAATATAAGTAAACTGGCAATTTTCACAGCATTTACAAGAGATTACAATTATATTTTATCAAAGGACACAACTGAGATGATAACAGTTTAAGGGAATTGGCTAAAGTGATGAAATAGAAAAATTATCAATATACAAATCTATATATTTGGATGCTAAAAGTGTTGCTTTTCCCACTGTTTTATAGCTTG
Organism: Cryptotis parvus; assembly: GCA_021461705.1. Lineage (NCBI taxonomy): Eukaryota > Metazoa > Chordata > Mammalia > Eulipotyphla > Soricidae > Cryptotis > Cryptotis parvus. Next base: position 29,897 of record JAJIBD010024492.1, read on the forward strand.
ACTTTTCTAATATTATCATGTGATGAAGAATTAAAAATAGTATTCATAATACCCCAACTTCAATGAATCATAGACCGGTGAAGGTTTTTTTTTTAATTCATTAGAGTATAAACTTATTTGTTTTATTTTCTTTAACTTTATTTAAACATAGTAATTTCCAAAGTACAAAGTTTTTCACAATCCAGTTGTTAGAAAGATTCATCATTCAACACCAATCCCACTACCAGTGTGCCTCCACAAAGACCCTTATTTCCCACCCACCCCGATGCCCATGCCTACTCCCTTAGCCGGCACTAATTATATTGACCATTACAGCCCATATAAGGGAATGGTATTGAAAAAGTCATGACTTTTTTTCTGGGTTGTTAAATGCAAGTCTGGCTGATTTCTGTTCTTGTATTCACTTTCTGAGTTTCTAGAATGTAGTGGGTTTGTACTAGTCAACCCCAGATCCACCACCATTGAACCCACATACAACAAATATTTCAAATTTTTTCTCAACCTCTGTTTGAATTTGTCCTGTGCATAAGAGTGTAACATAGTCAACTTGATGTTAAATAATATTAAAAATTAAAAGTTTCATAGGTATAATAAATGAGCAGAACTACTGTGACTATACAAATGAGAGAAGTCTATTACCATCTATGTTTGTTTTAAAAGCTAGCAATTGCCGCGGTCATTATTTTATGGATGTGTGATTTGCCCAGAAAAGCAAAGTGAAAATCTCTTCCTGAAGAAAAAAAAATTCCTGTGAAGTTTAGAGAACTTCAGAATGTATAGCTTCAGCATATTATTTACTGACTATAGTCTGCAAATTTTAGACAACTTGTCATTTAGTCTTAAAACTTAATTTCTTAAATTTGGCGATAGACCCCATCTAAGATAAAGGCAATGAAGACTCCATTAAGCACTGAGATATTTCTGCATTAGTAGTTCTATTCTGACCACTTTAAAGCAAGGAAACAGTGTCTTTTTTTCTTCATCCATTCCTGGAAAGTATTCACAGAATTGGGTCCTTATCTTATTCACTTCCTTTAATGCTTGAGATAAGTCCTGCTTTTATCCTTCCTATTGAAAACTGGATTCTGCTTTGGGAACGCTCAGCTGACCACAACTCTATGCTATCCTAAGGAAAGGCCGAGCAACTTACAACAGGCTCTGGCATACAGGTACTTCATATTTATTGAAAGGGGTATGCGACAATAAATAGAACAAGATCTTCACCATCAATGCAAACTTGAGTCCTAAAGAAAATGAAGAATTTTGGAACATAAACTGCCATTTGTTCTATAATGAAATGTTATAACTGTTAAGCTGACACAGAGACATTTGTCTTCTGGAACATGCTAAGAAGACTCTTGAGGTGCGGGAAACGCTGAAGCGCCCCCACACAAAATCTGGGAGCAGGTTCAGGGATCTGCTTCTGTCCCAGGGGATCAGCTGCCTGGCGGATGGAGAAGGACACAAGAATCCAGGGAAGTTTTAAAATGCTTTACTTAACACAGGTTCTGGCATACAAATCAGCAATAGGAAAAATCCCGAACTTACAGTTCCCAGCTGGGCCCCAACACGAGTAGATAAGATGGCTGCCACCGCGTGTTTAGGCCCCTGCCAAGAGGGGATGGTGAAAAGGTGCCAGCAGAAAGGGGGAAATGGAGAGCGAGGAAGCAGGCTTGTTTTTTTTTTTAAATATTTTATTATACCACTGTGAGATACACAATCACAAAGATACACATTTAAAGAGTTCATACCTGGGTTTTGGTCATACAGTGTTCCAGCACCCATCCCTCCAACCAGTGCCCATCTCCCACCACCAACTACCCGGTTCCCTCCCCGCTCCCCCAGCCCTCCTCCATGGCAGGTTCCCCCATTTCTTTCCCTTTCTCTCTCTCTCTCTCCCTTCCTTCCCCTCCAGACTATGGACTACAGAACATACATTAAAGGGTTGTCATGTGTATCCTTTTGCCTGTATTTAATGCTCAGTTCTAGGTTGGCACTAGTACCCTTGACAATTGTCAGCACACTGTTCCATTCTCTGTCCTACCCAGCCTCTGACTCCCACACGTTTGCGACAATTTCCACCCTTGACAAGACCTCCTGATACAAGGTCATGTTTCACTTGACCTTGGATATTGGCATCACAATATGCACATATATATCTATGCCATGCAAATACATGCAGTCATTCTGTATCTGTCTCTCTCCTTCTGGCTAATTTCACTCAACATAATCTTCTCCATGTCCATCCATTTATAGGCAAATTTTATAACTTCATTTTTTCCTAACAGCTGCATAGTATTCCATTGTGTAGATGTACCAAAGATTCTTTATCCAGTCATCGATTCTCGGGCACTCTGGTTGTTTCCAGATTCGGGAATAATGCTGCTATGAACATAAAAGTAGGGATGGTGTTTCCATTGCATATTTTTGGCTTCCCAGAGTATATTCCCAGGAGTGGTATGGCTGGGTCAAATGGGAGTTCAATTTCTAGTCTTTGGAGGAATGTCCATATTGTTTTCCAGAAAGGCTGTACCAGCCGGCATTCCCACCAACAATGGATGAGTGTCCCCTTTTCCCCACATCCACGCCAGCACTTGTTGTTCTTGCTCTTTTGAATATTTTTGCCGTTTTTTGCCAGTCTCTGTGGTGTAAAATGGTATCTCATTGTTGTTTTGACTTGCATCTCTCTGATGATTAGTGATGATGAGCATTTTTTCATATGTTTTTGGCCATTCGAATTTCTTCCTTGTTGAAGTTTCTGTTCATTTCTTCTCCCCATTTTTTGATGGGGTTGTTTGTTTTTCTTCTTGTAAAGTTCTACCAGTGCCTGATATATCCTGGATATTGACCCCTTATCAGATGGGTATTGGGTGAATATTCTGTCCCATTCTGTGGACTGCCTTTGTATCTTAGTCACTGTTTCTTTTGAGGTGCAGAAGCTTTTTAGTTTCATGTAGTCCCATATGTTTATCTTTTCTTCTAGTTGCTTTGTTAGTGATGTTTCACCTTTGAAGATGCCTTTAGCTTCAATGTCGTGGAGGGTTTTTCCTATATTTTCTTCAATGTACTTTATGGATTCAAGTCTGATATTGAGATCTTTAATCCATTTTGATCTGATTTTTGTGCATGGTGTTAGACACAGGTCCAAATTCATTTTTTACATGTCGCTGCCCAGTTTTCCCAACACCACTTGTTGAAGAGGCTTTCCTTACTCCATTTTGGACTCTTTGCACCTTTATCAAAGATTAAATGATCACGTGTTTGAGCTTGGGTGTCAGGATACTCAATTCTATTCCATAGGTCCACAGATCTGTTTTTATTCCAATGCCATGCTGTTTTAATTACTACTGCCTTGTAGTACAGTTTGAAGTTGGGAAAGGTGATGCCTCCCATCTCCAAGATAGACCACATACTGAGCCACAAAGCATACCTCAATAAAATAAAAAAGATAGAAATTGTGTCAACTATCTTTTGCAGGCTAGTTTAATATCCCTGCAACCCATTCCTCCCACTCCTATGGAAAGCCATCAGGGTCAAATGCCTTCAGGTAATTTCTTCCATGACCTCACCTAGGCCTTTTGAGACGTTAATGTTGCTGGAGCAAAGATCTGCCTCGGAATGCCTCTGCAGGATAGAGAGAAGGAGTTTGTGAGATGAACTGTATTTCAGAATACAAAGGCATGCATCTGTACCAAAGAATATTCTGTAGTCAGTTAAATATTTCTCCAAGCCTTCACAAAAGTCTCATCTTTATTTAATGGTTGTTCTGTATATTAGCTTTGAGTTATCAGAGAGCCATGCTTACTTGCTTGGGAGGCAAACAGCATTTCACTCCGGTCTAATTACTTAGAGATCCAACGTGGTCAGGCAAATATACCTGTTAGATCTAGTAAGTCCCACGATGATTGTGGCAGCATGAGAGAATATTTATATCAGCCATTATAGAATATATGGTCAGATAAACTGCCATGTTCAAACTGTCCTCCTCCTATCTACAAAGTGGCAGGGAGGCAACTCCAGGCAACTTCAGGCCAGAGGCAGAGTCTCTGGGCAGGTGTACTGAAACACTGAGGAAATAAGAAAATTGAATACAATTAAATGAAAGGGAAAGAGGTTTCTACTACAATAAAATTGTGCAAAAACAAGCATTTTCTGAAGACAATGAGCAAGTCATTTATATGAGCAAAATGTATTGCTGAAAAACCATAGAAGGGAATTCTGAAATATGGGGAGATTGTACACTTAGCAGTTCTCAGGGCTTATTTGTGGCTCTTTGCTCAGAGATCACTCATGGTAGGACTCAGGAGACCACATATGGTGTCATACGCACACTAGAATCTTTCTTGCCCTGCTTATTTTTTTTTAAATATATTTGAAATGTCTGGGAATTTTTTGAGCAGTGTAGTGATATGATGAGAATTGATAATTTAGAACTATATGAGAATTGATAAATTAGAACTATATTTCCCGTGGCATGTAATAGGGAAAAGTAGTTGAATAAAAGAGCTAAGGTAAAGAAATTTTCAGGAGACAACTTAATTATACCAGCATTAAATGATTAAGTCATAATCAAGTCAATCATAACAATGGGATTTTTATTTTTTAATTAATACTTTATTATACCACCGTGAGATATACAATTACAACGTTGTTCATGTTTGGAGGTTTCGGTCACATAGTGTTCCAGCACCCGCCCTCCACCAGTGCCCATATCCCACCACCAATGTCCCCCAATTCCCTCCCCCTCCCATAGCCTGCCTAAATGGCAGGTTCTTTATCTCTTTTCTTTCTCCCTCTCTCTCCCTTCCTTCTCCTACACATTGTGGGTTGCACTACATACACTTGGAAGCCATCATGTGCATTTTTTTGCCTGTATTTAATGCTCAGTTCTATGTTGGTATCAGCCCTTTAGACATTTATTCACACATGTTCCCTTCTCTGTCTTACCTAACCTCTGACTCCCTCACGTTTGCGGTAATTTCCACTTTTGGTAAGACCACCTGATATATTTATGTCATGTAAATAAATGCAGTCATTCTATGTCTCCCTCTTTCCTTCTGACTAATTTCACTCAACATGATGCTTTCCATGTCCATCCATTTATAAGCAAATTTTATAACTTAACTTTATTTTTCCTGACAGCTGCATAGTATTCCATTGTGTAGATGTACCACAGTTTCTTTTATCCAGTCATCCGTTCTCGGGCATACTGGTTGTTTCCAGGTTCTGGCTATTGTGAATAGTGCTGCTATGAAAATAAAAGTGCGGATTGTGTTTCCGCTGTGTGTTTTCGGCTTCCCAGGGTATATTCCCAGGAGTGGTATGGCTGGGTCAAAAGGGAGCTCAATTTCTAGTCTTTGGAGGAATGACCATATTGTTTTCCAGAAAGGCTGTACAAGTCGACATTCCCACCAACAATGTATGAGAGTCCCCTTTTCCCCACATCCACGCCAGCACTTGTTACTTTTACCCTTTTGGATATGGGCCAGTCTCTGTGGTGTGAGGTGATATCTCATTGTTGTTTTGATTTGCATCTCTCTGATGATTAGGGATGATGATCATTTTTTCATATGCCTTTTGGCCATTCGAATTTCTTCCTTGTCAAAGTTTCTGTTCATCTCTTCTCCCCATTTTTATGGGGTTGGCTGTTTTCTTCTTATATAGCTGTACCAGTGCCTGATATATCCTGAATATTAACCCCTTATCAGATGGGTATTGGGTGAATATTCTTTCCCAAACAATGGGATTTTTAGATGGAGAAAGTGGAGGCATGAGCGGTAGTATAAAATTTAAGGCATTTCATGGACACTAATTTAGCACTTAAGACAAGGCCAACATTTTACCTATAGTGAAATATTTAAACTTTAGCCTTCTATAAATATTTAATTCAGTACAATAATTACAACATTAATTAGATTTAGATTAAGAGGACTTAAAGGGAAAGTAGAGCACTATATCAATCACTAGAGGGCAGCAAAGATCACAGAAAAGGCATGAATTCAAATGCTGAGTTTTAATCGTAAATTTTTCCTAATCATTGGCTATAAAATTCACATACAGGCAATTTTAAAATAATAAAATACTCAGTGCAGTAGAAGCCCAAGGAACAGTGCTTTCCTTAAATATTTTGAAAATCTTGAATTCTTGGCTCTAACGCTCTCTTGAAATAAAATGGGGCATGTCCTTTGGAAAGTTGACTGTCACTTTAATTTGGTTATCAGTAAAACAAATGAAAATTCTCAGGCAGTCTCGAGAATTATGGGTAATTTCCCAACAATTATGTTTATTCCAATTTTTTAAAGAAAAAGTTATGAAATAAGTCAGTTAAATTTCTGTGGGAATTTTGTTTCTGCAGAGACCAAATATTTCAAAACACTTCTCCCCCATCTAAAGCTGTAGAAATGAATAAAATTTAACAATACTGAGAATGAGCTTACATTTTTGTTATATAAGGATAAAGTTAATTTCTCTAAATGTGCAAAGATTAATCAAAGCGGAAATATAGCAGAAAGTATGCTTTCAAAATTCTTTATGAAGTATTTTAAATTTTAATACATGAAAGAAATCAATAAGGCCGAAAGAATCTGTTTCTTCTGTTTTGAATTATTGACGATATATACATACTCTCAAGCTTTTAAATAACATTATTTTATATTGGAAGGGAATTCTGAGCTCACAAGGTTTTTTTTTTTTTTTTTTTTTGTTTTTCTTTTGTTTTGCTTTTTGGGTCACACCCAGCAATGCTCAGGGGCTACTCCTGGTTCTGCACTCAGGAATTACTCCTGGCCCGTGCTCAGGGCGGGGTGGGGGAGGGGGGACCCATATGGGATGCGGGGATCGAGCCTGGGCCGGCACAGGCCGGCCGCGTGCAAGGTAAATGCCCTACCCACTGGGCTATCGCTCCGGCCCCTGAGCTCACAAGTTTTGCTTGTAATATATTTTATTCTTATACAGCACTTCAAAGTTTATATAATAATACATTAGAGTCTTAATTCTTCAGTATCATCTAGCAGTTATTCCCCTGATTTTTTGAGACCCCAGAAAACATGAAATGATCATGGAGGTTGCTTTGCATAACAAAGCACCCTAAGTGACAGAAAGTTAAACTTGGCAACTGGGAAAATAAAATATAATCTGTTTCAGAATTCCACCCTTCTAATCTTGCCCTTGACTATGTGGTGTTGACTCTTGAACATTTTGGCAATGTTGCATTTTGTTTCCTAGGAACTTAGAAAATAAAGAAGAAACAAAAGGTACTTTGCAAACAAGTAGATATTTTTGTGACTTTTAAGTATCTGGTTCACTTGTAAATTCACAAATAGAAGCATTAAAAAATATTCTAAAGAATTAAGACCTCTGAATGGCCTCACCATTTGCCATTTACCTTACCATTTACCTGTGTGGAGAAAAAACATTGGCCTGAAAATTTTTTAAATAAGACATAAATAGAACACAAAAAAGAAGTGAAGAAGGTAAAAGAAGTCCATTTTGTTTAGACTGCAAAACTTTACATTTTCTCCTAAATGCCAAGGAAGCCACAACGCAATTTTCCAGACAGCATTTCTCCAGAAAACTCAGGAGACAGTGTACCTTTTCACCCAAGTTCCACTTAGAACTACCCCAAGGCCAGAGTGTTTGAGACTGAATCAGTCACTGTGTCCTCCTCAACTCTGTTCATTTTCTCAGCCACATTTTGTGTCATTGCAGCCCACCCCATCACTCAAGCTAAATAACTGAAAATCACTCTTAATTGTGTCATCGCCCATATAACTCCGACAGCTGTTCACTAAGTCCCTGCTATTGTTTTGTTAAGATTACTTAAATCTCTCTCATTTTCAAAGGTCCTGATTGCAGCAATTAAACTTAACTGAATTCCCATCTAGTCCTTTTCACTATCCTCTTATCAGAATACCTAGTCCTTTTCCAGCTACCCTCTTATCAGAATACTAACACAGATACCATTATTTTATTCCATTACTTACATTCCAAAAATCTTCATTAGCACCCGAAATACAGTTAAATACAGTTCATGTGCCCTAACAGAGTAGACAAGATTACCCCTACTTCCACATTTATAACAAATTCTAGATAAGTATTAGTTCAATCAAAAGAATTCAATAAGGACCGGAGTGAATGCACAGCAGGGAGGGCATTTGCCTTGCATGCAGCCACCCAGATTCCATTCCCAGCATCCCATATGATCCCTGAGCATCACCAAGAGTAATTCCTGAGTGCAGAGCCAGGAGTAACCCCTGAGCATCACAGGGTGTAACCCAAAAATAAAAAAAGGAATTCAATATATAGTATTCTGATGTTTAGACAGAGTGTTGGTACAAAACCAGATCATCATTATAGGTCTTTCAAAGAGGTCAAAATAAAAAAATTTAAAATATTTAATGTATTTCTTAGCAGTTGAAGAAAAGAAGAGAGGGAAGGGAAGGGAAGGGAAGAGAGGGAAGGGAGGGGGGAGGGGAGGAGGGAGGGAGGGAAGGGAAGGGAGAGGGGAGAGGAGGGGGAGGAGAGGGGAGGGAAGGAAGGGAGGGAGGGGAAGGGAAGGGAAGGGAAGGGAAGGGAGGAAGGGAGGGAAGGGGAAGGGGGAGGGAGGGAGGGGAGGGAGGGGAGGGAGGGGGGGAGGGAAGGGGGAGGAGAGGAAGGAAGGAAGGGAAGGGAAGGGAAGGGAAGGGGAGGGAAGGGAAGGGAGGGGAGGGGAGGGAGGGGAGGGAGGGGGGAGGGAAGGAAGGGAAGGGAAGGGAAGGGAGGGAGGAGGGAGGGGAGGGGAGGGAAGGGAAGGAAGGGAAGGGAGGGAAGGGAAGGGAAGGGAAGGGAGGGAAGGGAAGGGAAGGGAAGGGAAGGGAAGGGAAGGGAAGGAAGGGAAGGGAAGGGAAGGGAAGGGAAGGGAAGGAAGGGGAGTACAGGGTTATTTGGGTATCACAAAGCATGTATTCAACTCTGGATCAATCTGCACTATCGCATGAGCCCCAGCAGTTCATGAGGGAACCCTGTGCCCAGGAGTTCATGAGGCAGTCGGGAGGCATGGCGGGTTCTAGCCCTGGCTCACCACCTCGGCAGAGCCTCACAACAAGCCAGACCACCCCCCTGACTCCACGGGCGCCACCATTTTCCACATTTGGACTTCCCTCTCATCAGAACTCCACCCAGCAGACCAGCCTATCACAGCCCAGCTTTGCGGCTGCTTGCGACCGCAGCGGTTCATCAATAAATACTTTATTTGGAGGTGTTTAAAAGAGTTTGCCTCCCGCTCGGCAAGCCTGGCAAGCTTCTCGTGTTGTATTTGATATGCCAAATTCCAGTAACAATTATATTAGGTCATTCCCATGACCTAATATAATGGTTTGAGCTCTTTATGTTCCTGTAGCAAGCCGATGCCCCTGGCTCTACTGGCATGAGACAGGACATATGGAGATATTACTGGTGCCTGCTCTAGCAAATAGATGATCAACGGGAAGATCGTGATCGTGATTTTTAATACTCAATTCTAGTCTAGTGATACCATCTCCAACTATTGTTAGCAAATTAATGCCTTCTTTATCTTACTTAACCCTGTTCCCCCATAGACTAGTGATAAATTTCAACCATTAACAAGTGCTCTTGATCCCTGTTTTGCCTGACCTTGGATATTAGTCTCATAATATTTTTATATTCCACAAATGAAAGCAGTCATTCTGTGCCTGTTCATCACCTTCTGACTAATTTCATTTATCATGATAATATCCAGGTCCATCTATTTATAGGCAAATATCATTACTTCACTTTTCTAACAACTACATAATATTCCATTGTGTAGATGTACCATGGTTTATTTATCCAGTCTTCTGTTCTTGGGCACTCAGGTTGTTTCCAAATTCTGGCTATTGTGAATAGTGCGGCAATGAACATAAAAGTTCAAATGGTGTTTCATCTGTGTGTTTTGGGGCCCCAAGGGTATATTCCCAAGAGCTTTATTGCTGGGTCTAACTGGAGCTCAATTACTAGTTTTTGGAGGAATGCTCATAATGTTTTCCAGAAAGGTTGAACTAGTCAGCATTCCCACCGACAATGGATTAGAATCTCTTTGTCCCTGCATCCTCACCAGCACTGGTTGTTCTTGCTCTTTTGGATGTTTACCAATCATTGTGGTGTGAGATGATATCTCATTGCCGTTTGATTCACATCATAACTGGATGATGAGTGATGAAGAGCATTTTTTCATATATCTTTTGATCATTTGAACATCTTCTTTGAGGAAGTTTCTGCTCATTTCTTCTCCCCATTTTTTGATGGAGTTGGATGGTTATTTCTTGTAAAGTTCTGCCAGAGCTTATGTATCTTGGATATTAACCCCTTATCAGATGGGTATTGGGTAAATATTCTTTCCCAATTTGTGAGCTGTTTTTATATCTTGGTTACCATTTTTTGAGGTGCAGAAGCTTCCTAATTCCATTTAGTCCCATCTGCTTATCTTTGTTTCCACTTGCTTGCTCAGTGATGTTTTGTCTTGAAGATCCCTTTAACTTCAATGCCATGGAGGGTTTTGTCTTTGTTTTCTTCTATGTACTTTATAAATTCAGGTTGATGTTGATGTCTTTAATCCATTTGATTGGACTCTTGTGCATGGCGTTTGATAGAGGTCTGAGTTCAGTTTTTTGCATATACTTGTCCAGTATTTCCAGCAGCACTTGTTAAAGAGGCTTTCCTTGCTCCACTTCATATTTCTTGCTCCCTTATCAAAAATTAAGTGTTCATATATTTGAGGGTGTGTGTAAAATACTCAACTTTATTCCATTGGTTTGTAGTCTGTCTTTATGTCAATACCATGCTGTTTTAATTACTACAGCTTTGTAGTACAGTTTGAAGTTTGGGAAAGTAATGCCTCCCATCATCTTTTTCCAAGCATTGCTTTCATGGTGGTTTATTGTTCTACAAGAATTTCAGGGGTTCATTGTTCATGGTGGTTTATTGTTCCACAAGAAATTAAGGGGTGTTTGATCATATTTTTTATGTCAAGGATATCATTATAGGGATCTCATTGAAACTGTATAATGCTTCTGGGAGTATTGTCATTTTGATAATGTTAAATCTCTTTAACCAGGAGCAGGGAATGTGTCTCCATTTTCTCATGTCCTCTTTTATTTCTTGAAGTAGCACTTGCAGTTTTCTTTGTACAGGTTCTTTATTAATCTTAAACATGGTGTGGTGTCCTATACAATGAAAAAAGCAATGTATATTTATTGTTTCTTTTAGAAAGCCATATCCTCTCTCTCTCTCCTTCCTTTTCCTTCTTTCTTTCCTTCTTTTGTTCTTTCTTTCTTCCTCCATTTAAATTAAGGTATTGTGATTTACAATACTGGGGTTATTTATTTTTTGCATTTTTGTTGAATCACCAGAAGTTACAATGCTATTAATTATATTTTCATTCATACATCATTTCAGGACCACACCCATAACCAGAAACCTTTTGCCTCCGCCAAAGTCCCAAAGGCCCTTCCATCCTTACACCCCAGGTAAGCTCAATTCTATAGACAAAATCTCCAGTTTCAAATACTTTGCCTGTTCATTATTGTCAGACTATGGCTCTCCCTGTGCCCAGCCACTCACGAGGCGCCCGGGAGGGATGGCAGGTTCTAGCCCTGGTCCGCCACCCCAGCAGAGCCGCACAACAAGCCAGATAACCACCCCCACTCTATCGGGCCACCATTTTCCACATCTGGACTTCCCTCTCGTCAGAACTCCACCATGTGACAGCCTATTACAGCCATCTCACGTGGCCGCTTGCAGCCACACACTTCATCTATAAATGCTATATTTAGAGGTGACTACAAGGGTATGCCACCTGCATGGTGAGCCTGGCAAGCTGCCCTATTTTATTTGATATGCCAAATACCAGTAACAATTATATTAGTTCATTCCCATGACCTAATATAATGGTTTGAGGCTCTTTATGTTCCTGGAGGCGAATAGATGCCCTTGGGCTCTACTAGCATGAGACAGGACATATGGAGATATTACTGGTGCCCGCTCTAGCAAATAGATGATCAACGGAGGATAGTGATAGTGATAGTGATAGTGATGTTTCTTTATATGCCACATCTGGGAGGCGAGATCCTTGTGATTTCTTTATCGTGGAGAAGGTGACACCTACACACATATAGATAATTAAAACTAATCTGCTAAAATGCTACAAAGTTGTAAGTCAGTGATAAGTTGAAAATATTTTTTTGCAAAACTATCTTTTTCTTTGTAGGTATGTATTTTTTAAATAATGGTATAAAGTACATTTTAGAATAAAATGAGATAGGGATCACTCCTCGCTGGACTCAGGGGTCATTTGTTCTGTTGGGAATTGAGAATGGGTTGATTACAGGCAAGGCAAGTACCTTATCTGATGTCTATATCTGTCACTGGAAATATTTTTGAAATAGAGATTTCAATGAAATAATGTAATGAGCAATCTAGTATATCATAGGAAAATACTAAGAGCAATTCTTTACTCCTTCATTTTTAAAGCTTTATCATGAAGTAGTCCTAAATTAAATTTTATTTAAGCTAATTTAAAACAATTTAAGATAATTATTTATTCAAGCTAATTTAAGCTAATGATTTTAGCTTTTAATAAATAAACCTCTTTCTGTTGAAAATACAGTTGGGTCATACGACATTTTGACATTAAACTACTATCCTATGGGGAAAAGGACGGTAGTTTCATTATACCTGAAAATAGTAATCAGTTCCTTAATAGTTGTTTTTGTGCAATTACCCAGGTTTTTATTCTGAATATTGAGTTTACTATTTTATAATTATTCAATTTTACTATTTTATAAAATTAAATAATTTACTATAAATTAATTATAAGTAATTAGAATTAAAACTGTGACTAAATTATATTTGGATTATAAATTTATTAGAAACACTTTTACTATAAAATTATAGAAAATTACCTTCAGAAACTGAGAGGTATGACTTTCTGTCCTCTGTAATCTGACCAAATAATTTGGCACAGAAAAATGAAATCTGTTCTTAGTGTATTTGTAATAAGTCATCTGTTTTTTATTTGGAGTTGTATGTGGGAAAAATTTTAATATGTATTCTTATTTTACTTTCTATTTCACAGTGTACTTAAAATTGTTTGTTAACTTCTGCAATATTATTTCATAGAAAAGTTTAAGTACATTAGCATTAAGGGGAACACTGTTGTTGTAATTCTGATTTTAAGTTATTATAAGCTTTCTCTCTCATAAAAATTAATATTTTATGGTTATTTAGTGTCCAGAAAGTTTCTTCTTGCCCAAAGAACCAACACATTTTTTGGTATTTGTATGCATGAATTTTTCTTGTTTTCTAAATCATTAATTTTAACTTCTTTTCCTTTCCTTTGATTTTTTTAAATGACTGTTAAATCTTTGTGATCTATTTTAAGTTGAACAGTAAGTTAATTTTTGTTATCATTTGATCATGGTATTGCATATGCTATTGGCTCACAAATAATTGAATCAATATTGTAATGCGCTGCTGTGAATTTTGATTTTCTAAGTGCTTACAGCTATAAATTTCAATGACTTAATCTCAAACATAAGTCTCATGAATTTGAATTTATTTTGCTTTTTAAGCTATTTACTTTTTGAAGTTTTATCTTGCACAGTATCAGATTTAATTTTAGTATATCTCTCCCCCCCCCCCCATGGGCCCTGGAAGGTTGATGGTCTGACATAGAAAAAAGATGGGCCCCTGGGATGAACCCAGAGCTATGGCAGAGCCTGGCAAGCTACCAGTGGTATATTCGATATGCCAAAAGCAGTAACAATATGGACCTCATTCCCTTTGAATGGAGACGTTACTGGCACCCGCTGGAGCAAATTGATGAACAAGGAGAAGATAAGTGACAAGTAACAAGTGATATCTTAAAAACTGACCTAGAAATCTAATGTGAAGAAAGCCTTAGCATTATTATAATTCCTTTGATATTCTTGGTAGTGAATATCCTTACTAACATTGTCCTTATTATACATAAACTCTGACTAGTTCAAAGTCTCAAAAACAGTTTACCTTTGATTTTCATTGTATTTTATTGTAGTGGTTTTTTGTTTGTTTATTTGGTAAAGAAGTTCTATGTTTTAATTTTTACAAAACTTAACTCAAATGATAATTAAAATAGAACCTCTGGGAATTGTAGGCTAAAATATCTTAGGAAGATGCAAAGGGCAGAGTAAAAGCTATTGTTACCTAGGCACGCCTTATCTTACTGCAGGGATTTAAAATTTATGTGACATCGCATAATTGTTATGGATATGTATTGATGATCTAAGAACAAAACCATACTGTTAATGTCTGCATAATGCTTTGAATTTCATAATTGACACTTGACAAGTGCCAATTTATGGTTAAATTTGGACCAATCACCATGTGATTCATTTTCAAATGTCTAAAATTATAGAGCAAAGCCGTGAGAAATGAGCTCACTGTCTTTATAAGGGACATATTGCACAATTTTTGCTCTTCCAGAGAAACTGTGATGTCATTTAAAGGGCCTAAATTTTCCTGAGATGCTTTGTTTAGGTGCTCCAGTTCTTTGAGACACTTTTAGTGCTACTCAGGCTTCTTTGGCTTCATTTCTCCTTTGCTCTTAAACATGGAATTCTAGTCCCAGATTCTTCTCACGCATGCCTGCTCTCTCGGAAAGCCCATGATTCTGACTTAGTTGTGTCACACTGATCTATAAATTACCAAGTTTCTGAACATGCTTCAAAGGCATAGGCTATATCCTTCAACAATCTGATGTTTGAGAGCAATCTTTATGTTGTATATGCAATGCTGTGATGGAGAAAAAAATTAATGAAATATTGTGCTCAGAGTTGGGAATTAGAAATCTTTTGGGGCCTATCAATCAGTCTTCCTTCCATTTCTCAGAATAAAAATAATAGTCACTGACTCTCCACTATTATAAAATGTCCAAATTTTCAAGGTGTCCACAGATTATTGTCCACCCTATATACTTTATGTGCTCTTCTGTTTTCTCTCTCTCTGCCTGTATAATTTATGCTTTCTTTCTCTCTCTTCCTATCTCCTACAATACCTTATATTCCTTTGTAAATCCATCTTCTCTCTGTTCACCTCTGACTGAACTCTCTGAACCTAGGTGATTAATTTAAGAGTGGACAGATGAATCAGGGTTCCCATTGAGCACACTTTTGTCTTCCTGGACATAGAGATATGTAGGAAATGACCACATGACCCAAGCTGATCCAGCAAGAAAAATCTTGGAACCTAAAAATGTCACAAGTCTTTTCTCACAAGACGTGAACTTGAAATGATGTGAGCAAACTATAAAAAAGAGAACCTACCTTTATTATTTAGGGTTTGAATTTGGTTAATATAAAAGGAAAAAGAAAAAACATAAGCAATATGGATCAAAAATAAATATAGCCTTACATAATTTGAGGTTCCCTAAAGAAATATGTGGGAAAACATTCCCTCTTTAACAAGTGACAGGTTTGAAACTGACAATCACAAAAGTAAAATTAAATACTAAATGGGGTTTGGAACAAAGTTAATCTCACAAATTCATACTGGAACCTAGAAAGACAAACTAACTCAAGTACAACTAAAACCTAAGATCATCTTTCCCTAAAGTGAACGTCACAGATGTGATGATGTCCGATAGAGGAGCACCATTTACCAAGAGTGTTTCACACAGGCACCCAAAAAGATAAAAGAACAAGGTAGAGTTGGTGATGGGAGAGGACATGTGCCAGCTCATATAAATGAGATAAAACAGAGAATGAACCAGGGCAAAGTAGCATAACTTAGCATCCTACACTGATGCTTCAGTTTAATGAATGAAACTTCATCGCTAAATCTCACTAGATTTTATTGTGGCAAATCTTAATACAGATCCATAGAGAGAAGAAACACTGACATTCCAGTAGGCAAAATTTACATAGTATAAACCATAAAATTATCTTTAATTATGCAGTAACAATAACAAACTTCATCCCAGTGAATGGAGACATTACTGGCGCCCACTCAAGTGACTCGATGAACAACGGGAAGACAAGTGACAAGTAAGAAGTCAATATAAAAGACATGGTGTTGAAAAAAAAGGCAAAGTAAACCTGTTAGATCAATCCGCCTCTTGCTTTCCATAATCTATTTATAGATAAAGTATTAACCTATAGGGGCGGGATCAATAGCACAGCAGGTCGGACGTTTGCCTTGCACACGGCCATCCAGGATTTTATTCCCTGCATCCCATGTAGTCCCCTGAGCACAGCCTGGAGTAATTCCTGAGTAAAGATCCAGGAGTAAGCCCTGAGCATCGCCAGGTGGGACCCAAAAAATCAAAAAATAAATAAAGTATTAACATATAGTTCAGGTGCTATGCTTTGTATTGTATTTTCTTTCACTCATTTCAAAACACATAAAGGGTGGTACCAAGAATGTAACACACAATGACAAACCCTAATCTGGGCTTGACTGTGTCAAGGATGGGAAAAGACTCAATTACTCTATGCTGAGAATATGGTATTGGAATACAAGAGTTAGAACTAGACATATTTATACCTGCTTAGTGTCTGTTAGAACATTACAACATTTTTTTCTTTTTTATTAGGACAACTGAACTTTCTGTTCTGATAAAGCACTCAGGATTTTTTAAGTGCATTCTTGAGCTTGGGGTCTGTTGGAAGTCCTTAAAAAATGAGGCTATATTGAAATTTGTCTTCAGTGAGTGCGGGTGGAAAACCAAATATGGCTGAATTAAGAAATTTCTCTCAAAATAAAGAACCTGCCATTTAGGCAGGCTATGGGAGGGGGAGGGAATTGGGGACATTGGTGGTGGGAAATGGGCACTGGTAGAGGGGGGGGTGCTGGAACACTATGTGACCGAAACCTCTAAACATGAACAAAGTTTTAATTGTATATCTCACGGTGGTATAATAAAATATTTAATAAAAAATTCATGAGAAAAAAAAAGAAATCTCTCTCTTTTCTGAAACTTATTCAAGGCCATTGTCAAATGTGAAAGATTACAAAGTTGAATTTTCTCCACCAAACTAAACTTATTGCCCCTATACCAAATAAAAGCATGGAAGTAAGAACAATAGCAGGAGATAATAGTAAAATCTACGGTAAACTATTTTCATTTACTCCTACAAAAGTCATAGTTTAGGGATCAGAGGACAGTGCAAATGTTTGCAGTGTGTTATTTGCATTTGTAAACCCCAAGTTAGAGCCTTAGAACCCTAAAGGGTGATCCCCAAACACCAAAAAATAAAAACAGGTTTTGTAAGGTAGCTGTTGGTAATAACAGCACATTGCCATTCTCAGCAAGTAGATTCCTTGCTGATAAATAGACAACAATAAACTGTAATAACGTAGATAGATCACCTCTTTTCTCAGAAGCAAAATTCTAATTTTTAAATAACATTAAGCTTATTTGCAATGATTTTTGCACAGAGCAGATATGCAACATATATTGTCTCCTTACTATGTTCAAATATTAGGTGCTTTCATAACTCTTTCCATGAGGAACTTTTTACCTTATTTGCTTCCACTAGGGTGAGTAAATGCTCTTCCAAAGACCCATAGATAAGAGTATTTGGCAGCTGAAAACACTCTATTGTGAAGGTGTATGCCACAATCATCTTTCATTAAGTGGCATGTTATCAAAGAAAAATTTGACACATCTACAGACTCTGATTACTAGACTAACTTAGTCAACATCCTGGTAATCAGAGATTGCTGTTTCTAAGTTGAGATTTTACAATAAAAATATCATTTCCTTTGCTTCCTTTAGTTCAACAAGCTCCAGACTAGTGTTCTATAAGCTATTTTTCATATGTTTATAACACAATGCTGTTTTTATTAGGAAATGACCTACGGTTAATAGCCTGTCCATTGTACTACAAAATTTTCCCTCAGCTGTTTCAGAACAACAAACCGAGAAGTCCACACTTCCTCAGTAATTCCGGAAAACCCATACCATGAATAGCATGGCATGAACCTTTTTATGTCTTGACAATTGCTGGAAGTGTTTTATTTCATAACACAATTCAAGAATACACAAGTTAAATAGAAACAGTGATTATTATAGAGACTGAATCCGTAAATCTCAAAACTCTCTTAAAGGATTCTGTCTTTGCAAACCTGAACTGAGCACTAACAACTTGTAAGTCTATTATCTTCTTTCTCAGTGATTTCTCATTTATTGACAATATTATCATAATTTGTGATTGTGTAACATAAAAATAAAGGTTCTTTTTGTTATTTAGTTTTGGGCTCACCCCAGCTTTGTTCAAGGTTAACTCTTGACTGTGCACTCAGGGATCACTCCTAGCAGAACTTGGGGAAGCTATGGGGTGTAAACATATTGAACCTGGGTTGAGTGCATGCAAGCAAATGCTTTACCCACTGTACTACCCCTCCGACTCCTGAATCATTCTTGAAGTATCAATACTTCTTAGAATCTACTGAAGCAATTGAAATTGTTTTATTCCTAAAGGGAAGCTGGAAAACTTTGGAATATCAGCATCTAAATGGAACAGCTCACTCACACTTAGCACAAAACAATATCAAAAGCAGATGAGGTGTGAATTAATATTAAACAGAGTTTAGTCTATTCCTGCTTTGTTCATCTCCATTTGGCTCCCTCTTTGTTCACCTTTGTATCCAGTGAACTCTTATTTGTATGTCCATTAAATATTTACGAGACTGAGGCATGTCGGGTTCTAGACTTGGCCCGCCACCCCAGCAGAGCCTCACAACAAGCCAGACGATGCCCCCCCACTCCATGGGGGCCGCCATTTTCCACATCCGGACTTCCCTCTCGTCAGAACTCCACCCAGCAGATCAGCCTATCACAGCCCGGCAAGCGGCCACGCGGTCCTCAATAAATGCTTTATTTGGAGGTGACTACAAGAGTATGCCTTCTGCACAGCAAGCCTGGCAAGCTGCTCATGTCGTATTTGATATGCCAAATACTAGTAACAATTATATTAGGTCATTCCCATGACCTAATATAATGGTTTGAGGCTCTTTATGTTCCTGGAGCAAGCAGATGCCCTTGGGCTCTACTAGCATGAGACAGGACATAAGGAGATATTACTGGTGCCCATTCTAGCAAATAGATGATGAACGGGAAGATAGTGAAAATAAGAACCCTCGAGATTTGGACCCTAGATATTAGGACACACACTAATCACGGTCTGATTCCTACCCTTCTACTAACATCATTTGGTTTAATTGAATTTCTCCAAACCTCAGTTTCTTAGACTTTGCTATGAAAACTGCACTTTGTTTATGAGTTTTCTTTAGCTTCTGACTCTTACTGGAGAAAACAAGTAGAAAGTATATATTTTTATGACGCTGAGTAAGACCCAGCAAAGAATAGGTGTTTGTAATAAGTCTCCCTTAAGCAACATCGCCACGACTTTATTTATTGACCCAGTGTTCCCAGCGAGCCAGCCGTCGTTATAAACTTGGTCTGCTTCAGCTCTCCTAAGGACGACAGGCCTCTAGTCCTGATGGAGTTGCTGTCGGACATGTTGCCCCTATTGCACTAAATTTACAAATAATGTTTTCTAGTAAGTTAAATTCTTAGACTCAGAGAAAGGTCACTGGTATCCTGGCAGGAAAAATACTCAAAGAGGACCACACGCATTCTCTCCTCTGTCATCAAAAAACACACTGCGTCATTAAACAGCTACCCTTGTCTCTTCACCTGGGATTTTTCCTCCTCTTTCCCTGAGAGGTACATTTGTCTCTGCTTTTATAGTGCCTTTTGTCTTTCCAAACATCAGGTAGCTTGCACTGCCTGATCAATCTCCCAGATCAGACTCAATGTCAGTTGTTCTGGATATATTTCTATTATTTTGATAGAAAAAGCTGCGGTGACCATTAACTAAAGAATACAGAGATGCATTGTCCTTCTCAGGGCCTGATGTTGTGGGCCTCGGAATGTTGGTCCAGTCAGTTTGTCACTTTCATCCTTCAGCCCTATCTATTTACTGCCGGCCTTCATGATCACAGAGCCATGTCACAGGACCCACAAGAAATATTTAGCCTCTGAGACCCAGATACAGGCAGAGAAGCTTTGTCTTTTTGAAATTGATGAGCCGCTTTTTTGGTTCATCAATTTTGAGCTTGCCATAATGAAGAAACAAAACAATGACTCAGTGCCTACTTACAGCGTTGTCTCTTGACAACCCATAGGGTAAGTTCATCAGCTCTGATGTGACAACTGGTGGCCCAATCCCTTCCTTTACTGGGGATTCAGAGACTCTAGAGAGCCTTTGTACCATAGGCACCAGACCTGTTGTGTTTTTACTGTGTGGTCCCAATTATATGCCAGTAACTTTGTAGAGAAATTTTAAAATAGTGTGCATTAGGTGCTAAATTAAATTAATAGGCAAGCAACCTAACTTATAAAGTCTCAAATGCTATCTAAACTTGCCCAAAGACATAGGCTCATTGTTAAGAACAAGTTAGTAAGGTTCAACCCATGCCCTACAATTAAAGTCTTTGATTGTTTGAGCAAGAGGTTTAATTTCTGTCTGCCTCACCAACCATTAAAGGGATAGTTAACTGAGAAGTTTATTTTTTGAGAATTAACTTTATTTACATGATCACAGAACAGTTTTTATAAAACATTCAATATATAAAATATTCAATGCTGATATTTCCTTTTAAACATTGAGGAAATGACTAATATTCCTTATCACTTTACATAATAGAGATTTAGAAATTGGAAGACATATTTTCTTAAATTTTAGTATATCACTGCATTTGATTGTATAAATCATAGGTCAAAAATTTTGATAAACACTGGCATCTCTTTTGAATTTTCATTTGAATATGTTAGAATACAGTAATTTATTCAAATACCTATTCAAATAAGCACTTATTAAATCACAGACATGCTATACTTTAAATATTGTTTTTAAACATTTTTATTAATTAGCTCTCTTTGCCGCATCTACTGCGAGGATGAAGACCATTCTCAGCAACCAGAACGTCGGCATTCCCGAAATTGTCGACATCTCTCTCAAGGGCTGCACGGCTCATCGTGAAGGGCCCCGAGGCACCCTGCGGAGGGACTTCAATCATATCAACGTGGAGCTCAGCCTCCTCGGCAAGAAAAAGAGGCTCCGGGTTGACAAGTGGTGGGGGAATCGAAAGGAATTGGCTACAGTCCGTACCATCTGCAGTCATGTGCAGAATATGATCAAAGGGGGTCACACTGGGCTTTTGGTACAAGATGAGATCTGTGTATGCTCACTTCCCCATCAACGTGGTCATTCAGGAGAATGGATCTCTTGTTGAAATCCGAAATTTCCTGGGTGAAAAATACATCCGCAGGGTTCGTATGAGATCAGGTGTTGCTTGTTCTGTCTCTCAAGCCCAGAAAGATGAGTTAATTCTTGAGGGAAATGACATTGAACTTGTGTCAAATTCAGCTGCCTTGATTCAGCAAGCCACAACAGTAAAAAACAAGGATATCTGAAAGTTTTTGGAAATGGATTAAAAAATTGAACCCAACATTCTGCTGTCTACAAGAAACGCATCTGAATAATCAGAACAAACACAGACTCAGAGTCAAAGGTTGGAAGACCATTCTCCATGCAAACAACTCCTCCAAAAGGCTGGTGTGGCCATATTAATATCAGATAATATAGACTTCAGGCTGAAAAAGGTTAGAAGGGACAACGAAGGCCACTTCTTATTAATTAAGGGTATGTACACCAGGAAGAAATTACACTACTAAACATATATGCACCCAACGAGGGGTCAGCAAAATACATAAAACAACTGCTAAGAGACCTCAAAGAAGACATTAACAGTAGCACAATAATAGTTGGAGACTTCAACACTGCTCTATCAACGACGGATAGATGAACACGACTGAAACTCACCAAGGAAATATTGGCCCTGAAGGAAGACATGGAAGAAAGAGAGCTAGTGGATATATACAGGGCTCTTCATGCCAAAAAAGCTGAATACACATTTTTTCTCTAGTGCACATGGAACATTCTCCAAGATAGACCACATGCTGAGACACAAAGCATACCTCAATAACATTAAAAAGATATAAATTGTGTCAGCTATCTTTCCAAACCATGATGCACTGAAAATGGAAGTTAACCGTACACAGAAACAGAAACACCTGGAAACTGAAAAGCTCACTCCTGAACAACAAATGGGTCATAGAAGAAATCAAACAGGAAATCCAAAGATTTCTGGAAACAAATGAAAATGAAGACACCAATGATAAGAACTTGTGGGACACGGCAAAAGCAGTGTTAAGAGGGAAGTTTATAGCTCTGCAAGCATTCATCAGGAAACAAGAAAGGGCCCACATAAATAACCTGACTACACAGCTGAAGACATTAGAAAAAAGACCAACAAAAGGAGCCCAACCCAGGCAGAAAAAAGGAAATAATAAAACTTAGAGAGGAAATCAATGAGTTGGAAACCAAAAAAAACAATCCAAAAGATTAATGAAACCAAGAGCTGTTTTTTTGAAAAAATAAACAAGATTGACAAACCATTGGCAAGACTTGTAAGGACAGGGAAAGAGAAAACCCAAATAAACATAATCAGAAATAAAAAGGGTGACATCACAACAGAAACCACAGAAATCCAAAAGATCATCAGAGATTACTTTGAGAGCCTGTATGCCATGAAACATGAGAATCTAGAAGAAATGGATAAATTCCTGAAGTCCTATAACCTCCCACGGCTGAAACAAGAAGACCTCCAATACCTGAATAAGCCTATCACCATCGAGGAAATAGAAACAGTAATTAAAACTCTGCCCAAACACAAAAGCCCAGGTCTAGACGGATTCCCTAGTGAACTCTACCAAACCTTTAAGGAGGACCTACTGCCAGTCCTTTCAAGCTCTTCCAGGAAATAGAAGAAACAGAAACACTCCCAAACAGCTTCTACGAGGCACATATCACCCTGATACCCAAAGCAGGGAGAGACAACACAAAGAAAGAAAACCTACAGACCAATATCCCTGATGAACACGGATGCTAAGATCTTCAACAAAATACTAGCAAACAGAAACCAAAGACTCATCAAGAAAATTATACATCATGACCAAGTAGGATTCATCCCGGGAATGCAAGGATGGTTCTACATTCGCAAGTCAATCAACATAATACATCATTTCAATAAAAGAAAAAATAAAAACCATATCATCCTTTCAATAGACGCAGAAAAAGCATTTGACAAGATCCAGCACCCGTTCATGATTAAAACCCTCCAGAAAATGGGAATTGAAGGGACTTTCCTCAAGATAGTTACAGCCATCTACCAAAAGCCCACAGCAAGCATCATTCTAAATGGGGAAAAGTTGAAAGCCTTCCCCCTGAGATCAGGGACAAGACAAGGTTGCCCACTCTCACCTCTTTTTATTCAATATAGTACTGGAAGTACTTGCCATAGCAATCAGAGAAGAAAAAGGACATCAAGGGCATCCAGATAGGCAAGGAAGAAGTCAAGCTATCATTATTTGCAGATGACATGATATTATACCTAGAGAACCCTAAACTCTCTACCAAAAACTCCTAGAAACAATAGTCGCATATAGTAGAGTGGCAGGATACAAAATCAAAACCCAAAAGTCAGTGGCTTTCCTGTATACAAATGACGAAAGAGAAGAAAGGGATATAAAAGAAACTATTCCATTCACAATTGTGCCAACAGAAAATCAAATACCTAGGAATCAACTTACCCAAGTATGTAAAGGACCTGTACAAAGAAAACTACAAGACACTGCTCCAAGAGATAAAAGAGGACACAAGGAAATGGAAACACATTCCCTGTTCATGGATAGGGAGAATAAACATTGTCAAAATGGTAATACTCCCTAGAGCTCTGTACAGATTCAATGCAGTCCCTATGAGGATACCGATGACATTCTTCAAAGAAATTGACCAAACGCTCCTGAAATTTGTATGGAACAATAAACCCCCAAGGATAGCTAAAGCAATCCTAGGGAAAAAGAAGATAGGAGGCATCACCTTTCCCAACCTCAAACTGTACTACAAGGTAGTAGTAATTAAAACAGCATGGTATTGGAATAAAAACAGACCTGTGGACCTATGGAATAGAATTGAGTATCCTGACACCCAAGCTCAAACACATGATCATTTAATCTTTGATAAAGGTGCAAAGAGTCCAAAATAGAGTAAGGAAAGCCTCTTCAACAAGTGGTGTTGGGAAAACTGGGCAGCAACATGTAAAAAATGAATTTGGACCTGTGTCTAACACCATGCACAAAAATCAGATCAAAATGGATTAAAGATCTCAATATCAGACTTGAATCCATAAAAGTACATTGAAGAAAATATAGGAAAAACCCTCCACGACATTGAAGCTAAAGGCATCTTCAAAGGTGAAACATCACTAACAAAGCAACTAGAAGAAAAGATAAACATATGGGACTACATGAAACTAAAAAGCTTCTGCACCTCAAAAGAAACAGTGACTAAGATACAAAAGCAGTCCACAGAATGGGAAAGAATATTCACCCAATACCCATCTGATAAGGGGTTAATATCCAGGATATATCAGGCACTGGTAGAACTTTACAAGAAGAAAACAAACAACCCCATCAAAAAAATGGGGACAAGAAATGAACAGAAACTTCAGCAAAGGAAGAAATTCGAATGGCCAAAAAACATATGAAAAAATGCTCATCATCACTAATCATCAGAGAGATG